>JACDJE010000251.1:770573-875327 GCA_016647715.1 Pavo muticus
TGTTTTAAAAATGTTAATCCTTTAAATGTACATAAAGCTTTTAAAAGAACACCTTATATCACTCAGTCTGTATGCATGCATGAAGGTCCAGGAAAATATATATATATATATATATTACTTGACAATACCTAAGAGACAGACACAGGCTAACTAATTGTTATGCTGTTTACACCTCCCTGTCAATGAGTTCATAATTTCTTCTAACAGTTCATTTTGTGAATTAAGGTGCAGTTTCCTGATTTTCAGGCAGAAATAGTATTGACTGCATTGATATACTCCTTATCTGTTCCACTCTACAAAAGGGATTTATAAACTCTCTGTATATTTCCAGTACAGCATTCTGTTCTTTACCATTATATTAATTATATATGGTACCAGCGAAACCTGTGATATTCAGCATCACCATGTAACATTCAGTACTACAGTAATGTTTCCCACTGAAATAATGAGTTGACTAATTTAAATTAAACTAATTGTAGCCTATTTCTCTATTGAACTGCTTCCCCTCGTACATGAATTTAGTTAACTTAATTCTTTTTCACAGTAGTTGCTAGACACTGTTAAAGTTACACATGAGAGGAAATAATAAATTCTTACTCGTTTTTTTAATTGACACAGATAAAAGGAAGGAACTTGAATTGATTGTACAAGAAGAACAGCATAAAGCAAAGCATCTTCCTGACACCAGGTAAGAATTTCATTGTACTAAAAGCTTCAAGACCTAAAATTTCTGCACCCAGAAAATTATACTTCACTACATAATAAAAGCAGGATTAGATCACTTCTTGATGCCATGGAGTGGTACAATATGTTTTTACCTGAAGCGCAAGAGTAACCATCCTTGGGAACAGCTTTCAGGCTATGCTTGAATTTTTATCTTTATTAGCATACTACTGTATTATGTTTTTTCTTAAGTTCTCAAGAAAGAGTGTTAAACATACCAGATGAAGTAGCTCTGCCATCTCCAGCCTCAGCACCTCCACTACATTCTATTTTCTATATGAAGAATATATGCATGACCTTCTTAAGACAAATTACTATTCCACAGAAATCTGCCACAATTCTCCCACTTTCCTAACTTACGTAAATCTTTTCTAAATGTGTTATTCAATCTAAATCCCCCACACCTCTCCCAAAGCACTCAATAAAATATAAAAGTATAGGATGAAGTGTAAGTAGTGTGCCTATCCTTAAGTAGACAAATACAGCTGAACTATTAAACAGAACCTCTCATCTATCCTTCTTGATGACGATGGCACTTCTCCAAGATAAAATAATCACCCGCAGTAAATGTGACAGTACATAGGACTCCTAGTATTGTACCAGTGACTCTGTTATGACGAGTCATCCTGACCAGCGTACTTCCCAGTTCTAATTAATACTGCCACAAAACATCATAAAATAACACGAAACTCTTGCAAAGACTTGTCGGGGTCAAAAAAGGTATGTAACTTAAAGTGGCTGGAGAAATTAATGGAAGAGAAATCAGTCAAAAAGCTGTTAAATACAAAATCACCACCTGAAGCCAGGAGTGTCTAAAACATCAATGTGTTGAAGGATTAAAGGGTATTCTGGGGTAGCACAGCCATACATTGCTCTGTGATCTTAAACATTTGCCACTAAGAGAAATATTTTTCTGACATTCCTTTCATTGCTTTCTCCTAGCTTTCAATATACGCAGAGCTCCAAAAATGTTTGCAGCTCAGGTAAGAACCAGAGATCACTTTGAAAACTAAACCAGGAATGGACAAATGCATAGTTACAGTGACACATTAAGCACCAGCTCTATGGGTGGGTGGGTGTACGTGCGTGCCTGCACTGGGTGTTTCTGATGCGTGCAGTCACAGAATTGTAGGAGCTGGAAGGGACTTCTGCAGATCACTGAGTCCAACCCCTGCTAAGCAGTTCCCTACAGCAGGGCACACAGGAAGGCATCCAGTTAGGTCTCCAGAAGAGGAGACTATACAGGCTCTGTGGGTAGCCTATTTCAGTGCTCCATCACTCCGTCAGTAAAGTTATTCCTTGGGTTAGTATGGAAATTCTCATGCTCCAGTTTCCACCCATTGCCCCTTGTTCTATTGTTGCTTGCCACCGATGAGGATCCACCCCAATTGCCTTGACTCCTGCACTTTAGATATTTATCTCAGTCTTTCCTCATATGGAAGATGCTCCAGGCCTTTAATCACTCCAGAAGAGCCAGCACAAGGGGACTGATTGTTTTAAAAAAAAAAAAAAAAAAAAAAAAGCAGACAAAAAGCAAAACAATGGCATAATCAATAGGAACCAACAGGACTTATTTCTTGGCTGTACTCTGTGCATGGCTCAAGTTCAGAAATGCCTAAGCTGGGACCTCAGAAAAGCAAGGAGATTGGGATGAGCTGCTGAACAATGACAGGGATGGGAGCAGAAGGCAAATAGCTGGGCATGCAAAGAGATATGGAGAAAGGGCACTAAGTGGCACAGGCTTCTTCCCCACTCAGAGCTGGGGTCAGCTAACCGGAAGCTACAGATGCTGAGGACATTATATTGCAGCTGCTATTAATGTCTTTGTGTAAGTAAAGGCATTGATCTTCTCTTTGTGATAACTGCTTGCAGTGTCACTCCCGTCACTGCCCCCATGCTGTCTGCAATTCTCAGAGCTGGACATGCCCAGGAGTGGTTTCACCACTCTGCCTCTTTATTCTTGAAGATGATACTTCCACAAACACCCTTAAAAGCGGCATTAGCTTTTTGTTGTTGTATCATATTGGATCTGTTGTGTGCCAACCTATCTCAGCTCTACTAAAAAAAAAAATAAGGCTTCATTTTTATTTAACCCTTTTGGCCCCAAATTTCTATTTGTTTCATCTCTCCTTGTCAACAAACTTCCTGCTGCTTTAAAAAGCACTTCCATAAAGGAAGTAAATAAGATTTCAACAAACAGCATCTGCTTGCAGAATTCTGAAAAACAAAAATCCTTCAGTAACCCAACTTCACAGTAAGAATTATATAAGCACAAGAAAAAACTTATGATTGTGTTCTGCAATTTTTTATTTTTTATTTTTTTGCATAAATACATGATAATGTGAAAAGATGCTAGAAGGGAAACTCTCTAAAATATTGGTCTTTCATTATTAGATTTCTTGACAAAGATGTATACTGTAAATGGAGTATATATAAATAACATGACCCTCATCTTTCTGTTTTGCTTTGGGTGTTTTGTTGTTGTTGCTGTTGAATGACATGTGAAGTGCACCAGCCAGGTTCACTCATACCGTATCTTAATTTTTAAAGCAAAGCTTTGAGAGTTTGAGCCCTGGGAGACCCAGGGGTTTTGGAGACTCAGGGGCAATCAGACACATCGGTGTGGGTTAACCTCCTGCCATCCTTGTCAGCACTTACCGTACTTTTATACTCTCCCTCAACTGCCTCTGCAAATCCCTTTCTATCAAAAACAGAAACTTTCAAGCCATTCTCATAGCCTATGAGTTGCATAATCTGAAGATAAACACCAGTGCAATGCTATAAACCGATGGAAAGCACAGCAACGATAGCAGGGTAGTAAAGTCCTAGGCTGCAGCAAGTGAGGATAAGCCCAAATGCAGCAGCTGTGGACAAAGAAACAAAGGAAAGAATCTGCTTACCTTTAGAAGGCCTCAGGCAGGCAGGGATCTCCAACCAGACACCCTTACCTCCACTGCCAACCCTTAAATGAGGTCTGGGAAGGGGTGGATTCTGGCTCCACCCCTTCCAGTCATCAGGGGCATTGCATGCACCTGGGCTCCCCTGGGCTGGCCCTGCCAGTGCTCAATCACTGGTTCAAGCCATGACTTAGCATTTTCACTGCAATCAGGAAGCACATACAGGCCATATCATTTGTTCAAAGTAGGATTTACCTCAACTTCAGCTAGTGCTGGGTCAAAGACGCCCACCTCCCTCAGCTTTGTGTCACAAGCTCCAGCTACACAATGGTGGTGGCCCTGCACTGAGCCACTTCCACCTCCTGACATCTTAGTCACACTGGCGGCACAACTCCATCTGTTCTCCTTCCCTGCACATCTACTAAAAACCTCTCTTTATGTCTGTTTCCAGCTGTTCTCAATAGTCTCTCAATTCTCTCTTCTGCATACAATTGATTCTTTTTCCTAAGTGCCGTGTACCAATTTCAGCTTCAGAAACTTCTACTGCTCATCTTGGTCATTCAGTCAGGCACAACTCCCATTCCCTCTGTACAATCACTGCCCTTGTGAAGCAACAGAACAAACAAGTGCCCATACCCCCCTGCTATCCTACAATTTTCTTTAAAGTCCACGTTTGGAATAAAAAAAATATTTTATAAATAAAGTACTGACTTTATTAGATATATACAAAAGCCTTATACTGTTTACCATATATAAGTATGTATTTCTCTCACACTGATATTTTTAGTTTTTATTGCTGAAAACAAATTATTACCTGCAAAAATGTAACCGTTCTTCTTTAATTTCTTGGTGAGCGTTGCCATCCACTTCTCATCCTACAGCTTAAGATACACCAGAAAGAAATTCTACGGAACACATCACAAATGTAGAGCTAACCGTGAAGTCTCTTTTTAAAAAATAAAGTATGTGGGGACAGTCACACAAATGAAATGTGAATACAAATGACAGCTTCAAGATATAATAAACCTAACAGCAGCATATTAGTACTTTAAAACTCAATTTGATCACAGAAAGAAAATGTAGATGCTTGGCTCCAAACCCTTTACACAATCGGCTCAGTGATTTCATTTCTGAGCAGATCGATTGCCCACTGAATGTGAATCAATATGTAAAAAAACATTGCTTTTTTCTTACTGACATCAGTGGACATTGTTTACAGTCTTAGAAACAAATGTAATGGTGCTGTAAACCAGAACATTGTACATACAACACGAAAACATGAAACAATTACAATTATTATTCTTCTGTACGAAAAAGTTTCTGAACTTCCTTCATATGCTATCATATTTTATGTATGGGTAGAATAATAATATACTGATAAAATGAACAATAAATAAGAATATCATTTTGGCAAGCAGTGCTATCTCTTATGACACAAACTGGAAGGAAAAGATGGAAGCCATCAATTATCACATTCTTCTCATTTACAGCAGTCATTAAGTCATTTCTCCCAACAGTACTGCACATAACAAACAGAAAGGCCTTCTGTTGTATGGCAGGATACAAAGGCTTTTACGCTACAATTAACCATTTTTTTCTCATGATGTGCATCTGCAAAATACATCCTAACCATACACCTGGCATCTTTTCTAAGGTTGTTTCCTCTGCAGCCTCACCTGCCTCAGTTAGTCCAAGCCTTCCCACATCACCCCACACTTGGTGCTCCCATCCCACCTTGCACACTGGCACAGATCCCAGGTGATGCTCTGCTAAAGGCAGCATTAAATATACAGACTGCAGATCACTTACTTTGGGAAAAATTCTTTCATCTGTCTGAACACCCTCGGATGGGTAAATGCAGAGCAGAATTACATATGAACATATATGTCCCGCATTAATTATGTTATGTAATATTTGATATTTTATTAATAATTTATATTTAATATTTTGCTACGCTAATATGTAGAAGAACCTGCTATCAATTAAAATACATCAGAAAACGTTACATTTCTTGTGGCATGAATCTGATATCATTGCTGCTGCATTGGCCTAAGAGCCATCATAACAAACAGTTCAAAATTTCAAAGGTTACCAAACAGGAAATGCTATTCTATTATATAAAATTTATACAGTAAAATTAAGCTCAAATTAAAAGCAATACAATTCTTTTTCTTCTGAATTTACTTTCACAGGATCCACAGTAAATGCAGAGAATGCGTCAGTCAAGAGGTCGCCATCTCCCACACACTCTACAACATGTGAAAATAAACCAAAATATTTACTTGTAAAAGAGGAAATGGAGTATATTGCCCAACCCACTGAAAAGGTAAAGAATACTTTACTTAATGAAGAGAGAGGATTTTCAGAAAACAGGATTATCGCTCTATAGCATGCACACATCTAAGAAATGCCTACTGAAAACATTTCTCTAGGAAATTAAATAGCCTAAAATCTGTGGGCTTTCAACACCCCTGAAAACAATCCAGCATGAGCTCTTGAAACCACTGATAACAATTTAGATGTTTACAGTGAAACAGATTTTCCAAAATGATTTCTTGATATAGCTGCATTATAATTATTTTAATTAACTGCCATAAACTTGCTTTAAATGCAAATTAGATATAATTTGTTTTTACTGACTTTTGCTTCTGCCAGCTGTGGTTCATTTCTATACGCTGATTATTATGTCTTAAAATTAAGGACTTACACAAATATGAATGGTACATTGGAGAATATGATCGCCATGAAGCAGAGGCAGCACTGCTGGAGGAGAACACCGTGAGTACAATTTATCTTGAAACTCATGGTGTAAACTTTTAGAGAAAACATACTAAAACTGTCCACACCGGCTCAGGCTTTTTTTATAAATTAACCCTATAATCCATACTAACTTTGATATACAATACAGAGTTTAAAATGTTGCCAACATATACACACCACCAGCTAGTCCACTAATTGCCACATATACACGCCACCAACTAGTCCACTAATTAACACATCAGACATTACTGACAAGGTTAAGGACAGGAGCAAATATCAATATTTTACTTTTTAATTAACTACTTGTCATAAAAGGATCCACCCATCTTGCCGTTTTGCAGTCATTATTAAATCTCCAGCTTTGAAAGGCACAGCCTGAAGGGAGCAGGATGAGCAGAATGCTCCTGCAGGCAGAAGGTGCAGGGCAGAGCACTTGGCCCCTACAGGAAGGATTTCTTCACTGCCTCACCCAGAGCAACATAGGTGTGATAAAAGTAATTCCATTGGAGCTTATTGGTTTAAAAAGATATACAGAATGGTCAACAGAAGGCATAAAATCCTTCAGTCTCCTAACCACTTCAGATATTGAAATCATAACTTCAGGGCTGAAGCACGGGAGACCCATTTCAGCTCATCAGATTCCAGTGATCCAAACTATGATGCCTGGATTTATTTATTCCCTTATTTTTAAGAGAGGCAAATGCAGCAACTGCTTTTTTTGAGGGCCCCTTTAGCACCAAACCTCTCAGCTTAGATCTTAGGCTAGGTGTGCTCACCCAAAGAGCAGGAGGATCAATGTGGGTTAATGGCCAGCAGAGGCTTTTGAAGGGATGGAGTCCCACAGGACATCAGGGAGTCTCACACACTCTGGTGCCTACCCTGGTTTTCTGGCAGACCCACATCAGAACCAGCTGCAGAGGAATGCTGAGGACAGCCAGGCCAAGCAACAATAGCACCACGTTATTCCAATATTGTTAATTTTCCTGTGGTCATATAACTTCTCCCACTGGGTTTCTAGTCCAACATGTTCAGAAAGGGTTTGACAATGTGGTGGGTTTTTTTTTTAGAATACTTCTATGCATAATAATTTGAAATATAATGCCAGATCCCATATGAGAGGGAAGATATTTGTCAGTAAGCTCTTCCTTAACAAAACTAATTGCATGCAGAGCGATGGCTTGAGTCTTCCTATCAGCCCTAAGTTTGACTGCACTACTCTACACTGGTCACTCTTTTCAGAGTTTGGAAAGCAAAGTATACAGCTGCTCTGCAATTGTGGAGGGTAGCATAGCTGAGAAGCAGCTAACAGAAGCGTGCCTTTGGTCACAGCCAAGTGTCAGAATAGTTCCGGTACAGTACTCTGGTTCACAGCTCAGTGCTGTGAGTCCTGCTGCACACAGGAGGGCTATCATGAGGAATAATGAAGGGAAATTTTTTGGACTTCAGATTTTTGGACTCCTAGAATCTGCTGGGAATAACACAATGATTTTCATCTATTCTGGTCTAGTGATTGGTGACCCTGCACATAGCACAGGGGTTGAAACTAGATGATCGTTATGGTCCTTTCCAACCCAGGCCATTCTATGATTCTGATTCTATTCAAAAGTAAAACAGATTTTGCAATCTCCTATCCTCAGCTACCTGTGAAAACTCTAAAAGCATACATTTAAGAATTATTTTAACATATTCTAATAGAAATATATTCTAACAGTTTTCTTCAATATTATAACAGTCTCATTGAAATGCATAAATACTTTTTTCCTTCACATTTGTGGTTTTTATATCTGCATTCTTGCCAGGAAAAAAAAAAGCTTCTGGTCTTAACATTCCATAACACATGAGCTTTACTACTTTTTTTTTTTTACTTTCAGCAAGCACAGAATCAGATACATTAAGATTATTAACAGCATTCCTTGATTAATATCATCTCTTGGTTTCTTCATTTACTGCGCATTCTTAAAAAAATGTTAAGTTCAGTACTGCTGGTGCAGTTGGCAGTTCTGGTCAGCAACTCCTGCAGCTCCTACTACAGTGACATTAATTTGTTATTATTCACATAAAATCTAAAACTTGGGTAATGCTTGGATTTCTCCAAGGTTCTTAGCTTTGTTGATTTACATTTTCTTTTACTGTATTCTCTAACACTCTTACAACTAAAAATACGGAACCATACATATGAGTACCCATTCAGTGCAATAAATAAAAGAAATAGTAATTTTGAAAAGCTGACACATTTTATTTTCCCTTCCTCTGCTCTTCTACTGCATAAATGAGAAATATCATGTTGGCATGATACAGAATCACTTGCATGAAATAATGTGGGAATGTCTTCGTTCCATCACTGTTAGCGTTTTTCTCAGGACTTTCCACAAAAGAGTAACCTGGTTAGACACCACAGAATTTGAAACATTTTCTAGAAAGCATTTAGGTTAATGAGCTCCTTAGGCATATGAGAGGCTTCACTGTGCTGAGTAAAACTGCTAAAACCAGTCATGCAAATGTTTACTTACATACTGAACTTTATGACTGTGAACAGCCTGCTGACTGATTCTGCAGGGGTGTCAACTCCAAACAGGCATGTAAATGGCCAAAACCATCTTTCAATATTATTTCTGTTCTCCCTGTTGTATTTCATAGGTACTGTTTTATTATTCCATGTCCTTAAAGAAACTCACTATAATTGAAATTGTTGTAACAACTGTGTAAAAGTTGTATTACACTTCGAGATTACTACAGCAGTATAAATACGTATCAGATCAGAGTAAGACTCACTATGATTTAGAACTCTAAGGTCATAACAAGCATGAAGAGACCACAGCCTTGTATCATAAACAGCTGTTCCATCCGAAGAAAATTAAGCACATAAAATCATTCGCTGCCTTTGAAAGCAAACAGAAAACCAATGAATTATAATGCCTTTACTCTCTTCCTACTTACAGTCACTCATTAACTCCTATCTTTTAAGCAACTTGACTTTTAATATCCCATTTTCATTTTAAGATCGCTTACTAGTATATGATAAAGATTTAAGCTTAACATTGTACAACACAGCAGCACTGATCAAGTCATGATTCTTCACTATTATCAGTTAAACTATTGGCTAATTATATATGACTTATGGAAATTATTAACACAGAGCTGTATTACATATAAAGAAAATACTTTGCTACATTGCTTACCAACAAATTTCATTTAAAAATAGTTTTTCTTTCAACTATATAGTATCACACTGTTACAATTAAATACAATTAACTAATTCTGCAAGCTTTTAATCCAAACAGCAGTTACGGGCAAACATTATGATATACTTTTTACCAGAATGTACAGTATAACTGCTACAATAATTTGTGTTATACAGGATGAGACTTTCTTGGTTAGAGATTGTTCAAAGAAATCAAACACCGAACCATATGTTTTGGTTGTCTATTATGGAAGAAGAGTATACAACATTAAAGTACGTTTTCTGGAAGACAGTCAACAGTATGCACTGGGAACAGGGCTCAGAGGAGACGATGTAAGTAAAATCCCTTATACTTTAGTCTACTGCTTCTGTGTCACACTATACAAGTTCTTAACATCAAAGATAGTTATAAACTTCTCACATAACATCCTTGCTATGTTTCATTAAAGTTTGTTTTACAATACCAGCATTTGAATTGCATCTCAATGTTTCAAGAAACCTCAAGATAATAATTTAAAATCTAATTTTACATAACATGCTCTAATTCTGATTTAAATCAATGTGAAAATTTCCTAAGTACTTAACGATTTTTCTACCTACTCTAAGTAATAGCTGCAAAGTAATGGGGAAAAGTCCTCCCTTTCCAAGTATTTATCATTCTACCAATCACTGCAACTTATTTTGTAGTCTGCTATATACAACTCTATACATCTGACAGCACGGCCTGCTGCTGTTATTAGTGCATAATCAGATTCTCTAATCATCTGTCACTCATATAACTGTAAGTCAATATATTTTAAAAAGAAATGAAGTAATAGGACAAAAGTAGTCATGGATATTCAGAAGCCATGAAAAAATGTAGGAGTGCTATTTTCCCCTCCAGTCGGTCTTTCAAAGATGGTAAAATTTCAGTAAACAGTTCCTTTACATTAGTAGTGCTCTTTCAGATAGTTAAACTCAATTATATTCAATTGTATGATGAGACTAATTCTTATCTTGTCTATATGGTTAAGTAACAAATACTCTACCTGCATCTCTTTCACACAAGAAAAAAACTAAACAGTAATTTTATAAAGACGTGGTAAAGAAAAAAGTAAAAGATTACTCAGCTGAGCATTAAATTCAGCTGCACAGCAAGCAAAGCAGAACAAGGAACTGCTACAAAGGTTACTAGATATGTAAATAGACAGATATCCCAATAAGGTGAAGTGGCAAAGCCTATGTAGCTGAATCTTCAATTATATCCTTTCTATGCATGTTAGTACTTTTAAAACTCATCCTGCAGCCAAACACCACACATCCTCTAGTGGCATGTGGGGGAAAAGGAAAGGAAGAGTAAAAGCAAGACAAGCCGAGGATCAAGATAAAAGTCCTTTAATAAACAAAGGAGAAGCGGAAGAGAAAAAAAAACAAAGGAAGTGATGCAAAAGCAATCACTCGCCACCTCCCATGGGTGAGCCGAGGAAAAGATGGCTCAGCTCCTTACACCCCATCCTCTCCCTTTTTATTGCTGAATATCACACAGCACGGAATACCCCTTCGGATAGTCCACGTCATCTGCCTGGTTGTATCCTCTCTCAGCATCTTGTTCACCCACTGATCTATTCATTGTGTGGGGGGTGGAATGAGAAACACAAAGCCTTTACGCTATCTACTGGTCAGCAGTAGCTAAAGCATCCGTGTGTTATCATCTAAAAACACTGCGCTATACGATCTGCTATGAAGGAAATTAACTCCATCCTCACCAGACATGTCCAGACAAGTCAAAAGCTAAGAAAAATCTGAAATCAAAACCTACCCAAACTAATTTGATTAATTTAACAGGTCCAAGATTTACAGTTCAACTCTTTGTGGAAATCATGGGAGGAATGATAAGCTCTCAGGCACATGAGACACAAGTTAACTAGCAAGTTGTTCTTCAGGAAGATTGGTTTAATAATTAATAATAAACCAAAACCTTCACTGTACACAAACAGTTTGGGAAGCAGAAGGTTAGAATAAATTGTGCTGCTGGTACCATTACAGTGGCACTGCTGTAGTGCAGTCTTCTGTAAAATATCGTCTATCTGAACTGAACCTCCCAGATAATTTCCTGGAGTTTTATTATAAATTAAGAGACAGTTTAGCTTTCTGTGATTCTTATGTTGTTCAGTCTCCCTGTAACTGTCCAGATGAAAAAGGCTCAGATTAGAAACAAGAGATTTTAAAAAAACTGAATTAAGTTGAAATATAGTACACTATAGAATAAAGATAAAAACCCATTCCGTTTGTCATTTGAGCAGACTTGACAGTTAAGGGAGCTAGAAAATTACATGAATATGAAAACCAACGGGGGGGGAAGGGATTTTTACTAAACTAAAAGGAAACAGAGCACAATCTCACCATCTCAGGAAATACCATAACAAATGACTTTGCTGTTTGTTTCACCTTATGCACAGAAAGAATGCATCTTGAAAAGTGGGTCTGGGCTGAAACTAAAATTGGAAAACTGCAATTCGAGACCAAGGATTTGAAGTATACAGTTAATCATAGAATGGCTTGGGTTGGAAGGAACCTTGAAGAACATCTAGTTCCAACCCCCTGCTGTGGATAGGGTTGCCAACCACCAGATCAGGCTGCTCAGGACCCCATACAACATGGCCTTGAACACCTCCAGGGATGGGGCATCCACAGCTTCTCGGGGCAGCCTCTGCCAGTGCCTAAGCGCTCTCATACTGAAGAAAGTTCAGTCTTACTGCTATTCTGCAGCATGTTTAGTCTATTTCCATTCACTGAAAGCTTGTATTCTTAGACACTGAATATGAATATTCAAGTTTTTCCCTGACTCTTGATTCTTCACATACAGGTTACACTTTGTACCATGAAAAAAAAAAATTTTTTTTTTGAAAACACATTGAATTCAACTTCCAGAAGAGCATCACTAGCTCTTATGCCCCTCTGCTCTTGTAGCCCCTTACAAGGGGCCTATAAGGTAGAAAATAATTCTCTGATTATCAGATTTTTATTTTAGAAAGTTTTTACTTCTATGCCGATGTAATGGCGATCAGAAGCAATCTACTGAAGTTCCTTGCACATAAATTAGCATCACGCTGGAATGAATACAATCAAAGAAGACAAAAAACAATTTTAATTCTGTTAATATCTTTTACTAGCAATTTAGCCGGGTTTTTTACATTGTACTAAGCTTGGTCCAGATCAAATCACAAAAAGCTGTGAGGATCAGATCCACAAATGGGACATTTAATATGAAATTTAAGCACTTACATTCAAAACTGCTGTTCTGAACATCATTTACTTGCTTCCCCCCACTCCAGTCAGTTTTCATTATTAAAGATCCACAGATAGCTGTAACGCTACTGCTCTTCATGTACATGGTTCCTATGACAGAGCCGAACAACTCAAACCTTTGCTTATGTTTAAGTCTCCTCAGGACAAAAAAATTCTTTTCTTATTATTTACTTTGCAAAATAACCTACCACACAGAAAACACATGATTTTAGCAAAGTGGAAAAAAAATATACAAGTAAAAAATCATGAAAAAATTTAAAATAATTAGCTCATTTTCTTTGAAATAGAATAACTTTTATCATAAAATAATACAAGAGCAGTTACACCAAATGACAGATTACACCCGATCCTCTTGTTCTAAACTGGGTGTGGATGAGGTGGAAGTGAGTGATTTCCATGAGATATCATCACGCATACAATATGACTGCAAGTAGAGTAAATGTGATATAAGCCATGCATTTCTTTCAAAGTACTAAAGTAACAGTATACTAACATTTCTGTGTACAGTTATAGCAATTTAATAGCAATGAATCCATAGATTCAAGATGAATTTTGTAATGGCGATAGTAAAAATCAATCACTTACCTCTAGAGTTAAAATTAGAAGTCAAATCTGTTTCACCTGCAAAAGCTTAGAAGATATACAGAGGGAGGTGTACTATTTAAACTGAAAGACACAGGATGATGACTACAGCACTGCCTGAGAAGTAGAGAAGTAGAGGATTGCTAACCATCAGAATGGCAGAATCGAGGATGGAGTCTCACCAGTAGGACAGGTGAGGGCAGCTTTCAGTTCCAGTTTGAGTCAGTTTAAGGATCTTGAACAAAGCCTTCATTTTAAGAACAGGATTAAAGGACGTCATTGTTTCCAACACCAGTGAATAAAACTAAAACTGTGCTTTAAAGGGATTTTATACTGACTTACTTGGTAAACTGAGCACTGGAAAAAAAAAAAAAAAATCGAAGGACAGATAAACTAGCAATGTTTCGTGTAATTTTTGACAAGGTAAAATCTTAGTGAAAAGATCAAGAAATTATCATTGCACCTGCCATTACAAACTTTCACAAGTGATATTGCGTTCCCATGGTTAGACACGTTCCTTTTTTGCTCCAAGCAGCCAGCTGTTCTTTAATCACATGAGACACAAACAATAAATGAGGGTTAAATTCTGTTGCTTTTTGTCTCATTATAGATTGTCTGATCATAATTTTATTCAAAATATTGCCTATTTCTAACACTGTCATTTACAATTATTTTGATTTTATAGACAAAGATATTTATCACTTAAATTTTTCAACCACTAATTTCATTTTTTTCTTCTTCCCCCAGAAATTTAGTTCTGTGAAAGATATAATTGACTTCTACAAATATATTCCCATCACACTCATCGACGGAAAGGATAAAACAGGAATCCAGAGAGTACAATGCTACCTTATACATCCATTAAAGCTGCGCAAAAGACGTATCCTACCTTAACATCACCAACTTTTGAATAAATAGAACAATTATTTAAATGTGTAAAAAGCCAGGTTAACCTTTGATCAGCTCCCTATATTATGAAGAATTCTGTATGTTCCACTAAAATCTTCTCTCCAACTTGGATTACAGATCCATTTTTGAATTCTTGCAATATGTTTTTATCTAGTAGATGCAACAAAATTGATGATATAGGTAATGATATAGGTAAAGTATATGTATTAACTCACAGAAAAGCATTAAGAGACCAACTCCTGATACTCTGACAATGGTTGAGCAATTTGCTTATCTTGCATTGTACCTAACACAAGATGAAAATCAAGTTCAGTCTTGCTTACTTGAATGTCACTGAAGCTCATTCAGTAGTAAAACCTAATAAAACATTATGTATCAAAAGAATTTATTCTTTCCTTTAAAAATACACATAAAGCACTATTTGAGTATTCACTGTTTAACACTTTAATTCTGTGCGCGTGTCTATCTGCACAATCAAAACCCCTGCTCGGCAGCCACTGAAATCAATGGGCGTCAGTCGATGCTCAAAAGTATTGGGCAAATCCTAAGGACACCTTTAATGATAAAAGGTCTATTGCTTAACTAACACATAACCTTTAGCTTAAGCAGCAAGTACCTGTATTCTACATTTGAATGTTCAAACACACACATTAGGACCATTACACAAAAAGCCCCTTCAAAGTCTTACCACGTCCAAGGATACAGATAAAAACCATCAGCAGAAACAGTAGAAAAGTTTCAAACTCACCTAAAAATGTTCCGGAGTATATCAAAGCAGATGAAAAGGTGAAGTATTTTTCCAGCAAAAAATGCAATATTTATTCATACAACTTAAGTTTTGGAAAGTTTCACTATGAATGTGAAAGGAAAGGAAAGATTCAGCACTGTCTGTAAGCATCAATGAGCATCTTTTCTCACTTTGGGTAAAAGGAAGAATTAAAACATTAAAGCCCAGACCATGAGATTCCATCCCAACTTATGACGTACTGTGCTGTGCAACCGCACAAACTAGCACCGAACGAATTTGAGCAGCTGGTTGTTGACTTTGCTGCAACCTTTTCATTTCTCCACACTGTGTCGTAAAACAAAAGAACATTCATTGTAATTACTTCTCTCAAACCACTGAGACTATTAAACTTGAAGGAAACTATTTTGATGCGACACTATCTAATCACTGGAGTTCTGCTGAGTTTGGCAGAACTCAAAAAGGAAAAGAGGCATGATATTATCTGCTTTCAGACTTTTATAGTCACCATACAAGTTAACTTACAAAAGGATTTTACATTAAAAGAAATTTTTTTTTTCTAATTTAAAGTCACGATAAAAAAGAACAGCTTAACAATTTAGACAGCAGACGATGTCAGAGACACACAAAGCTTTGTAGATGCTCACCAAAACAGCAAACTTGCTTACTAAAGACACGCATTATTAGTATACTTAAACCACCTAGTTTATAATGCTGAGCAGCAACATTTTTTCCACACACACACACACACACACACACACAGAGTACAGCTTTCATGAAGAATGTTCTTATTTTGCCAGCAACAACTCTTAAGAAGCAAATTCAAAGCCATTTATTTTGTAGCTTCTACAGAAACAAAATTAATACGGACAGTAACCTGGACTGAAAGAGTTTAACAAAGGAGGGATTTTAACCATATTTTTTTTATGTTAACAGTTCTAATATTTATTGTATGTGATATGCCAAAGTTTTAAAATGGAAACTATTTTCAGAATAAAAAACGTAAATAGTACTGTTAGGTTTGGCATAAAAGTACATGAAGTGAAAAAACCCTCTAGTGTACCCACCTAAAAAAATATAATTCCATTTGAATACAAAAATGAGAACTGCCCTTTCATTATTACTGACAAAACAGAGAAAAGGAAGTTTGTTCTGTGGAATACGTTAGTCTATGATACAAATGATACAAAATTTTCCAATGTTTGATGAAGAAGGTCTCACTTAAAGCACCAAGTCTCTGAACGATTTTAACAGTATTGCAAAATTATTGGAAAGCAACATTTTAACTGTTTAGCTTTGTTGTACTTTGAAGTCTTAAAATATTTACATTTCAATACAGATACCATACACACTTTATCAAAACAATGAATAATCCGCCAGAGTATATAGAAAAATATTCCCAGCTTAGTTAAACTGTTTACAAAAATGCACCAACAGTGAAAATGAAGAGCTAGGAACTACCAGTGTTTCAAAACAGTAGTTCCGGTTCAAACTTACAATACACATCCAGCATTAGAGTTCTGAAGTGCGAGACCACACAGAAAAGTTTCTCCTCTCAGTCCAAGTTTAATGCGTCCTCCAACCAACCCTGCCTGCTCAGCAAAAGCAATACACAGGGCTGGCGAAGTTGTGCTCTTTTTCTCATATCTATGCAATACAAGCTAGGTAAAAACTAAGTACTAGAAAAAATTAAGCATTTTAGTGCTATTTGACCTAGTGGGAGTAAATCTCACAGATTTCTCATTTACACCCTTGTATTCTTCTAAAATCAGTGTTTTTCTTCCACTGAAAATGAGTGCTTGAATTTAAGTTTTACTTCCTACATTTTGTGCCTGAATTGCCACTAAAAACTGTGATACACACTTGCAGCCCAGAGGATTTGAAGGTGCTTTTCACTACATGTATGCCTAATCTCTGAAACACTATGCTGTAATAAAACAAATTAAACCATGTTAGACAGATATCATAGTCTAGGATTTTATTTGTACAGACCCAGCAGAAAACCAGGTACAGCACAGTATCCTAGAACAGATAATGGCAACAAGAAAAACGTTTGCATAGCAAATTCTTTTCAAATTTGTCTTACGGAAGAGATGAAGCTGACCTCCAGTAATAATTTCAAACATGGGAGTGCAAAGTAGTGCTTAGTTCTCAGCTTCTCAATACCTTAGTAACTCTGCTCTCCTTTCTGCTTTGCTAACAATAGAGATTCTTTTGCAAAGTAAAGCAGTTTTTCCTATCTTGCTTTCCAAGGAAATTAACGGCACTCATTGAAATTAAGATTAAAAACAAACAGACAACACTAGTCTCTCAATTAATGCTTTGTTACTGGAAGCGAAAGGACATCCCAACCCTTGGTTGCCTCTATCAAGTGCCTCTGTCCATGACTTATCCATTCTTCTTGGTCCGCATATACTCTTCCACAAAACCAGCACTTAAACATACACTGAAGTGCTTCAGCTGGTGAGGCTTCCACCACCTGGTAGTTGTTTTTATGGGTCTTTTTCAGTTTCATTTTTAGCATACTCTGCTTTTTTGCTTGGCTTCCTGTCTCAGCATTCTGAAGAGTAAGACGCTTTCGGTAACGTCTGACACCAAGACAACTACTTGTCCTTTCTGACAGAACTACTTTCAGGACATGACCTTTATACTTGTTGATAGTCTTCATTACATTAATTATCTCTGGCGTGTCAACATCAGGATGGTTTAGTACCACAACTGGCTGGTTACGACGAGGGCATTTAATCAACTGATTCATTCTCAGGGGGACAAGCCGAAGACGTCTTGCTGTCAACAGATACGACATGTCAGAACCTGAACTGGTTTCCGACTGTGTTCTTGTTTTTCTCTTTGGAAGTTCCCTGAAACTTGCTTGTTTTACCTTATTTTTGGGTCCTTGATGACTTTTTGAATAAGGTTTGCTTTGCTTGCTTATGTCACTGTTTTTCTGATATGGTACAACAGTTTGCTTGCTACTAGTTTTAGCATTCATCTCACGCTTTGGTCTTTGCCTGAGTGATGTATTTCGGGACTGAGTATTTGGATCACTCTGATTAGGCAAACATGGCAAATTACTGCTAAGTTTCTCAGAAACACTGACAGGAACTGGACGAGGCAGAAGCATCTCATTGCAATATGCAGAAGGAGCTGACGCTTCACTCATCTTTTCTATTCCTCTAGAGTTTTGACTGCTAGCAGCATTGAGCACTCTCAGCACTGTCCCTTTGGGGATAAACACTGGAGAAGCAACATTGGAATTTTTAGTCACCCTGCTTTTAGATGTTCTTGCAAATGTAAGTAGCTGCTCATTACTGTGTTCATCACTACCAATTACATTATTTCCACCATGCACTTGAGGGAAAGACATAGCTTGTTCCAATTCAGTGGCAGAAACAACTCTCTCACAGCTTGCTGAATTTTCCTGAGGGAAATGCGTCTTTTTACTAGAACCTTGGCATCTCAAAGGCATAGATTTCATGTTAGATTCAGCAGCAGACATGAGCTGAGCAATTTTTCTACACAGCAACGTTGCTGACTTCTTATTGCGTGTTGTATCATCCCATCTGATGCCCTCTGGAACATTTTCAGCCCCAGAGCTAAGAGAAAATACAGACGAAATAACAGGTCCCTCAAAAGGATTGTTTTTATTCTCCATTTTCTGTAGTTCTAGTGATTCCAGAAGAAGATTATTTTTTTGACTTACAGTCTCGGCTTTCTTTACTTTGCTAAAGCTAAAAGTCATGTCCTCCCAAGGAGAAGTTTTAGTGACACGAAAGTTTTTTTCTGCTTCAGAATATATAACAGTTTTTCTATCAAAACCCTTAGCAGCTAAATGTGTTTCTGCAGAGTTGACTATGAGACTCCTACATTCTTTGTCATCACTCTTTAGTGGAAACATATCTTTTTGTTTAAGGACAGCAGAAGAGTAAAAATTTTTGCCCTCCGGAGTAGTCTTTACTGAATTGTTCTTGGAACTTTTATCTTCAGAAACAGTGGCATACTTTGGACGAGATGTATCCACACCTTCTTCATAACAATACAAATCGTAATGTAAGTTATTTTTTCCATCCACTTCCCTCTTGGGTGATTTAAGATCACTTTTTTTTTCAGTACTATTACTCACCAAAGACTGAGAACAAAGTTCTATAACACCTGAATGCACATCAACACCTTTCACCAAATGAAGGCATAATTTTGATGAATCTTCTTTCTGAATCGATGCAGAGTTGCAGTCTGAGTACTGAGAATCAGATGAATAAAGGCATTCAGAATTCTTATCATACTTACTGTCTAAATTAAGCTGATTACTAATACTGGATAACTTGTCTACATTCACTTCCATGGTTAGTAACTCATTTGAAGATACAGATGGCTTTTTTCCTTCTGCAGTTCGCTCTGTACCTTGATTCTCAAGTCCCAGTTCAGCACAGTTCACAGGCCTGCAAGCTGCTTCTTTCATAGGAATTAGTTTAAGAACCAGCTGTTGGGCTCCGTTCACTATTTTAATTTCTACTATCTGAGCTAAACAGTTAGAAGGAACTACAAGTTCAGATGGCGCAATTACAGTTAAAGGCATTCCAGGTTGCAAAGGCTCCATTTTTGGAGAATAAACCTCAACTTCCACACTCTGATTCTCACACATGCTTATTTCAGATGGCTCCAATATTGTTTTATTCTGGATTGAAGCTGCATTGATGCTACATTCTATATCATGAGATGAAGAGACTATTTTAGTCACTTTATCTGGAATCTCACAAGTGATATTTGAAGACGAATTTGAAAGTTCATTCTGAAAAGTAATTTCTTCGTATTTCTGCTTTTCAAATAAAGTGCTTTGATTTGGTAAGCAAGACTTCTTTTGCTGACGTTTTATGCCAATATTTGACAGCCGTTTTTTGGGCGCTTCATGCACTCTTCTTGTATGTTTCACTATATAGTCATGCCTAACAGCACCATATTCACAGTATTCACACTGATACGGAAAAGTTCCAGTGTGCTTCACCAAATGTCTCTGGAATTCACCTTTGGTGTAGGATATATAATTACAATAGGAACAAATAAATTTAATTTCTTCATGTTGACCTACATGCTTTTTATACTGCAAAGGATCCTTTGTTGAAAATCTACATTTATCACAGTAGTATTTACCGGGCAAAAAGTTTTTAACTTTAAATGCTTTCTGTTTTTTTCTTGGATAAGTTTTCTCATGTTTTTCAAAGTCTATGGCATTGGCACCTTCAGGGACAAAATGGAAAGCAGGCGGTGTAATGTGACTGCACATCTTGCAGATGAAGTTTTTGTCTTCAGTCCACCCAAATTTCTTATGCTTTTCTAAATCTTGCTTTGAAATTTTCTGAATATTTCTGCATTTCATACAGCTTATCAATGACAGCTTATTATTCTCAGCCTCAGTCCCTTGGTAACAGTAGTTCTGATCATCATCACCATTTGATGGATTTGTTTTATCTTCAAACGATTGCTTTGGGGATGTAGTTAACGAATTATTTTTATCATTAACTTGGCCAGGGTACAATCTTGGTAGAATTTCCCTCATTTTTTTCAACTGCATTTCAGAAGAAGCAAATCTGCACCAGCTTCGTCAAACAGCAGCAACAGAATGTTTTCTCGATGTTAGTCTTGCGTATGCGGCTTATCAATTACTCGTTCAGTCCACCAACCCGCAAAATATGCTCTTTGGAAGAAATGACGATCAAGCAATCGCATCCATATTATACTCCATGTTCTTAAGTTCATTCAATCAACTTGCCGCACTAAAGAATAGAGAGCAGAAGAAAGTCAGTTATGATTTACTAATCATTGAACTAGTCAACTATTAGCAAACTACAGCCAAATTACAGTGTGCAAATCTGTTAATATATTAAGTTGGTTCTACTGTGCACAAAGAATCATTAACTCTAAGCAAAACATGATCAGTTAAATAATCCTTTAGTATTTGTTCATATTCAGCATTCATAAATTCACGAGATGATCTGATATTTATCAGAACCTACAGAGCGTATGCTATTTCTTCCATGCCATAAGAACTTTAGATTTAAGAAGATGTATTTAAGCCTAACAAGGAGGACACTTCATAACAGAACTCAGCAATAGAATTTGCTTCCAGTTCTATATACGGTCAAGGGAACGAAATATACAGTTAAGGACAGTTTTAAGGACAGCTCTCACAGATCTGAGATCACACTGCAGCATCCAATTACTACAATACTACCAGAATGAGAACTTCAAACTAAAAAACACCTTTTACAATGCTTGAAAATGAGTATCTGATCCAAAAGTATACTGGCAGTATAGAAAAGATATTATAAAACATTACCGGTACCACTCATTTGTGAATCCCAGGAGGTAAGACTAAAGTGACCACAAGGGTCACCAGAAACACACAACTGTGAGGTTGTTTTTAAAATTAAGGATTTTTAAGTTAACATAAAAATTCCTGAAGTACAGATGAAATTTCTTTAGAAAAGAACGATACCAGTGTTTCAGGTCCAGTCTTGCTAATACATAATCACATACAATTTCTACTTCACATATTCTCAAAATAATTAGTTACAACAACATAATTAAGTTAAAACAATCAGCAGCTGCAAAAAGTAATTACTTTTACTTCTATTAATAACACAGTACAATCACTTCTACATATGTCAACCATATAAATAATTCACTCCAACCTGATAATACAAAATGTGTCAAACAAACAAAATAAGCAAAGCAACAGAAGGCAGAGGTAAAACAGTAATATCAGTATAAAACCACTCTGTTAACTTGTGCAGCATGTTTGGCCCCAAAGCTTCTAGAACTCTCTTTTCTATATTTAACATGAACAAGATCTCTGCTTCAAAAGCTTTTGCCAGAACTATAAGCCCACTGATACTTGGAAAACAGAAAAATGAAGTATGCTATTGAGACATACATAAGATAAAATCCAAAGCTAAAAGCAAGAACAACTCAATTCAATACCTTTCTTATTCAAACTTTCTCGCTTACAGACATACTGTTACACAGATCTGCTGCATTTTAATATATAAGAACGGCATTTCTGCCCCTGGAATCTAATTCCTCTCCACATCTATCTGGAGACAGACTTGATTTGGGTTCCAAAGCCCTCTCACAAAGCTGAGATCACACAGTAGCATCCTATTACTGTAATACTAAAAGAATGAGAACTTTATACTATGGAACATCTTTACAGTGCCTGAAAATGAGTAAGCATCCGACCCATTATGTTTTTCTTACATCTATCTGTGCCCTATCTGCTAATATTCCTAACTGCTGTGAGAACGCTGCCCTAGAGATGGGACTCTGCAAAAAGCAAGTATATTGAAGTAATTTCAAACAACAACAAGAAGTTAGAAAACTGGTTAGAGACAAGATAATTATATTTTCAGTCTCTAGCAGATGGATGGCTGCAAAGCTGTAAAACTCATCAGTAGGAAGTTCCTAGGACTGTAGTAATCTTGTTTCATTGCAATGCAGACACCTGTAGCTACATCCCTGTGTGAGAAACAAATCACACAGGGCAGCTTCCCAGGAATAAGGAAAGTATACATTACTGGATCACGATCTGAAGGTTTTTTTGCATGTAGTTTGTTGTTTTGGTTTTGTTGATTGTTTTGTGTGTGTGTGCGTGTGTGTGTGTGTTTTCAAATCTAATGTTCATAACATTAGAATCTGGATAACAAAGGGCATAAAGAGTAAAATAAAACAAATAACTCTGATTATCTTGGAAGGACTGTGCTCCCCACCTGCAAATACCACTTCTCAGACTTGAGATGAATCTTGGTGACATAAAAGACTGATGGCAGGTCTATGTTCAGGAGATCCATTGCTTCATTTCAGGAGAAAGATGTTATGAGCCCTCGATAAGCTCTAGTGTTGTGTCCAGACCAAAAATGCTTCAAGTTTTTCTACAGCTTTAAAAAAATAATTAAAACTGTATTTGGGAAGGATGGGTGAAATTAGATTGTCTTTGCTTTTTTTGCTGTAACTTCTTACTCATACTGAAACTACATTCTACATCAACTGACCAACAGATAAGCATAGAGCACTTCATGCTACAGACGTCACAAAAAAAAAGTTTTGTTTTTTTTTAATTAACATTCACTTTACAAGACAACATGAAAAAGGATCCATCACCTTTAAAGAACAAGAAAGTAACAGAAATTGTCAAAAGTTTGACAAATGCTTCAATTGACCAGGCAGATCTGGATTGCTCAGCCCAAGAGGGGACTAAAAGAATTTAACAAAGGTAATTCAAAGAACAGGCTAGTAATCTTTCAAATCTTTCCCGCCTCAAATACCTCGACATTTGGGGACAAAAGCAAATGGGCGTAACACTAAACTTAAGCTTTTATTCAGATCCGTGAAAAATGCTATGTTGTAATACTGTTCTAACAACAGAGTTGTTAGAAACCAGGTTTTTAATTTTCAGTACTGCAAATGCATTTCAGACGTGCAGTGGGTTAAACCCAACCAGCATCCAAACAGCTGCTTGCTCACTTCCCACCCCTCCCTGTGCAGGAAGGAGGGCGAACTTGTGGACAAAAGCAAGAAAACTCATGGGTCAAGACAAAGACATTCAATAAAGGAAAGAGGCCAGGGGTAAGGAAGACAGTGATGTAAAGAAAATCACTCACAGTCTCCCACAAGCAGATCCATGCCCAGCCAGTCTACGAGCACCAACCACACTGGAAGCCAAGCCCCCTCTCCCCTTCTCCATCCTTTACTTGTAGTTGTTACTGCAGTGCATGACGTATTGTATGGACCGCCCCTCTGACCGATCCTAGCCAGCTGTCTCAGCACTGTGCCTTCCCAGCCTCTCGCTCACTCCTAACTTACTCACTGTGAGGTGGGGGAGGGCTGCAAGAAGAAAAAGGGCAAGCCTTAACATTATGCAAACACTGTTCAACAACAGCCAAAACACTGGCATATTATCAGCATTGTTTTAGCCACAACTTCAAAACACTGCATCAGACACAATGCTCTGAAAAACTTTAACTTCGTCTCAAACAGACCCAGTACAAGGTGAAAAAGAACAGAATAACCAGCTGCTGATAAAATGACATCCCCTGTTGTCTCCCCAGTTTTGTCCACCTATCTTTTCTTATTAACTATTCAGTACTCAGGAAAGCGGAGGCAAAGCATTCAATTTTATCGCTGTTTTGGCTAAACCAAAGTATACTGTCAAATGTCTTTTACTAAACTGAAATTAATTTGCCTTTTTTACTAGACTGAAATTTATTTGCCTTTTCTGGTTACTTCAGAGAAACGAAACCAACAACATACACACGGAAAGGTGGTGTAATAATCCAACACCCAGTCACTTCATATCAGCAAGAACGGTTGAGGGAGAGAGGCCTGAGGACTACCCTGAAGAATTTTTGAGGTAATTAAAAGTATTAGCACAGACATGCTCCAGAAGATTTAATGAAATGATACATACTGTATTCTTCAAATTACAACGAAATCCAGGGCACACAGACCAAACCAAAGATAACATTGAAATAAGATTTGAAAGTCCACAATGATTCTGAATTGCTACTGAAGGAATGGGACAGATGAAGAATAAAACAAAAGATATTAGAAGTGTCAAAAATCAATTCCAATCACTGTCTTTACAACAACGGATTTGGAAAAATGAGTTTATGAAAGTACCTCAAAATACCTTAATTTGGGGAAACAAAAAAAAGACAACAGAAAGAAGATAAATCAAACTCTCTTATTCACGCCTGTCAAGCACTTGCTCAAAGTATACATTGCTATCAACAAAATGGATGTGACAAGCAATATGTTTTTACCATATGTGATCAAATTTCATCAGCAAAACATACACTTCTCACATATTAAGCTCATAGTCAGCACCCAACAATCAAGGCCTGCTTTGGTACTGAAAATCCCATGCAAGTCATTTTATTAATTTTTTTTAAAGAGATTTATGAAGAATTGGAAGACACTGTGCATCACTGTATCAGAAAGACAGTGTGTGCAAAATGTGAATCTCTATGGAAGAACTTAAATCTCCATGTAAACCTATCTCACCTGCATCTTATAGTTGTATAATAAGCCATATGCAGCCCATTTAGCATCGGTTGGCTGTCTCTGTTAAGCAGTTAACTGTCCTGCTGACCCAACCATGTAATAATCAGTCATAGCCTTAGGCCTAACGACTAGGAAAGCTCCAAAGTGCTTGACTCGTGTATTACATATTACTCTAATCAAAATAACTTATTTTGTATTAAAAACCAGTGGTTCAAATACACCAAGTATATTTATCTGTAATTCTTCTTAAAAAACGCATTTTGTTTCAAAATGACAGCTAATCACACAGACACAGTGCTTTTTGTATCTGAAAGTCACCTGAAGTTTTTCCATCAAAATGAATGAGGAATGTCAATGTAGGGAATGGAGAAGAGCAAAGACCATGTACCAGGTTTTTAGAGCTCACGTTTATTACAAAATATACAGTTATTTCACTGTTCATAAAAAAATAATTACATTCAGAATTTTTAACACTTACAGTATGAAGTTATGCAAAATATTGATTAAAAGTAACTATTTTTCTAATGCGCAGGCAAAAAATTGTCTAATTAACATTGCAGACATCTATAGAAGACAAGTGCATATTAAATGCATTATGCAGTACTCTACTGAAACCAAGGTCTGCTTTTCTAAGGCTCTGGGCCAGAGGCCTAGCTGTATCTGACATATAAAAGACTCGGCACATAATCCAATTGCTTGATGGTCTTACTGCAGTACAGCAAGCAAAGCACCCTGATGTATAATCACTATATCAGAAGTAGTATTTCGGCAGTGCCCAAGAAGATGCTAGTACAATTTTTCATGTAATATACAATCAACCTATAAATTTATGCTGCACATTTCCCCATTTCACAGAATTCACAGACATTTCTTTAAAAATCTTTCTGTATATCCCAAGGATTGAGTAGCGTTTGCATTACCTCGCTCCAAGCTTTAAGGCCTGTAAGCAACAAAGCAAGGAAACATGGCACCACAGATAATAACAGAGGAAGGGCTAAATAGCTCCACGAAAGCACGTATTCCTCCATGCCCAGTCCTCTAAACACTCATGGAGATAGCAAAATTCATCACTGTGTTTAATTCCTGATCAAAATGGCCACTTACATAAGGATCTGCAGGAAAAAGGGCCTTGACCACAGCCTTGCATTGTAGTAACAATGCAGAATAGAACACTAGCAATCCCTATGGAATACCATTAGTCTTCTTAATTGAAAGAAAAAAAAAGACTTATCTTTATTAAAAGCATGCATCAAGGTACTTAAGACTACCTCCATGATAACACAGACCTATTTTTAAAAAGAATTTTAAGTCCTTTTACATATGAAAATTACCCTAAGTGACCAGTCCCATACATTTTTTATGATAGATTCTCTAGCAACAAAATTAAATACAGGATTTAATTAAGAGAATCTTCTATCCAAATACTGTGAAGCATTAAAATACAAATCCACAGCGCAGAACACCCTGTTTGCTCAGTAACACGGCTACTAACCCGAAAGCTGTTCTTCTTCAGGACGAGCAGCCAGGACGCCAAGCCTAGACAACAGCCTTGCAGTCCAGCCGCCTCCACCGCTGCCTCATGGCGCCCGCGAGCCGACAGCATCCGCCACAGAACACCAAAAAAATAATCCCTTTTTTTGGGCAGCTCGCCCACCCACGCAGCCGCGCTGCCGCCCCTTAGAGGCCGCGGGGCCGCCCCCGCTCAAGCTGTATCTCCAAGAGGCAGTGCTAAGCCGCTGCCCGGCGGGGGCGGCGCACCGCTCGGCGGACCTTCCGCACTCCGCGCAGACGTTCGCCCTCTGCCGCCGTCGCCGGCGGGGTGGCGGCTCCGCCCGCGTTACCGCGCAGTGCCTGCGGCGGCCAGCAGAGGGCAGCACTGAGCAACACCGCGGCCCACGCTCGCCGCCGGGAGCCCCGGTTCTCCCGCTGCGGGCAGGCGGGGCGGCGGCTCGGTGCGCGGCCGGCGGCGCTGTGCAGCGGGAGTCTTACCTGACTCGGAGAACGAGACAAACGCTGTCCCCCGCAAAGGCGCCAGGAAGAAGACCCTGCCGGCCGGCTGCCCGCACGCCCCTTGTCTCCAGCTGCACACTTCCTCCCGCTCCCCCAGCTCGGCAGCTGTCTGGCCCTGCGCTACTTACCCCAGCGAGGGCGCACCCGCGCCCCCCGTCGCTGCCGCAACCTCGGCGGAGCACAGCGCCAGGCAGCGGAACTGACCTCAACGGCGGCCGAGCGCCCATTGGTCAGCGCTGCGCTGCCGTTCCCGCCGGCGGCGCCGTGTAGAGCTCTACAGCAGCGTTCTACGCGCGGCGGCGGTTGCGCAGGCGCGTTGCGCGCCCCGGTCCGGCGTGGTGGGGACCCCCGGGGGGAGAGCGCGGCACTGCGGGGCCACCTCGAGCTGCGCCGGGGAGTGCAAATCATAGCATCATAGACTGCGTTGGGTTGTAGGAAGCTTTAAAGATCTCGTTTCATCTTCTACTGCCACAAGAGCGGCCTGATATTAAAAGGTGTTCAGGGGTTTACCTGAAAGTTGATATAAAAAGATTCATTTAAGGATTGTTGTACGCATACCAAAATTGTGTGAGGCATGACTGACATCACAGCAGATATGGAAAGCAGCCTGAAGTGCGGTGTTGGGTGCAGTAGGGTTGCACAGCGTCCTGCACACTGTCATGGCTCTTACCATGCTGCATTTCGTTCTCCTTTGTAGCAAAGGATTCTGACAGCACAGAAGACTGAAGAAAGATCTATTGGTTACAACATCTCTCTGTGCTCCCACTGATCTCACTGTGTTCTGCTCGTATGGGACGTGGGCTTAAATTTCACAGGGATTGCTCAGCCAGGCAGCAGGATGATGTTCTGGTTGCTTGTTTGCAGTTGCTTTCTATAACATTCGAACTTCAAATCAGACAAAAAACAATTTATCTAAACAGAAGGGAGAAAAAAAAAAAGAGGGTTTAATATTTTAGAACCTTACCTCCTAAAAGTCCTTTTAAAGCCACAACAATATCTAATTACTATTCTTAAAGAGGAAGCCATATTTAACATGGGATCCAGAGTCCTTGCAGATAGTGTCTTTAAAATGGAGCTTTATAGTATGTGACTTAACAGCTGCGCTCTTTTTTTCTGCTTGTTTTTTTATTGTTGTTTTGTTTTAGTATGGCTTCTGTGTGATAAGAAGAACTGCTAGTAAGTTGCATCTTCTGGGCTTGACCCAGCCTTGCCATTCTCTAGGTGTGCCTGACTAACAGCAGTGATATTTTATGTTCTTACTGCATCGTATGCATTCACTGTGTTCTGTGTTGCAGATAGGTTATGAGAGTGGCCTGACCTTTGCTTGGCCAAGTTTGTTCACTGAGATAGTTAACGCTGTGAACTGAACACTTAGAGCTGGGAATTATCTGTATAGATGCCATGAAAGCCAGGAGGGACAATTTGCACTTAACGACTTGTGTCGGCTGCTCTGCAAAGATAAATACGTGGGCTACACTTACCAGAGAGTTTTCTTGAAAACCTGAATCAACAGAAACATTCCTAAAATACAGGGGATATAGTCTAACACAAGTAATATGAAATAAAGTGTTTGCTAGTTAGACGGTGGTTTGGTTTTTTTGTTTTGTTTTTTTGGGGTTTTTTTTTGTTTTTTTTTAGCTTGGTTAGCTCTATCTTTAACAGTCCTGAGAGTGATACGTATCCATGAAATGGACCAGTTGTCTGATACACAACACTGATTAACTTTCACCTTTCTTCCTTAGATATGTGCGGCTAGTCTGCTCTGAGGTTAGAAAGGCAATTGCCTGTAGCAAAAGCAAATAGATTATTCAGTATTTAGATAAGGAAAGACTAAACAATGTCACCCAGAAAAGACTTTGTTATGGAAAACTTGAGTCAAATTGCGTCTTCCGAGTGTCTTTCAGCTACACTAAATTCAGTCTCTTCCCTACATTTCACAGCTACTTCATTTCCCTTCACTGTCACATAGATATTGCCTTCAAAGAAGTGAGTCAGATGAGATCCTTTCTCCTTTAGTCTCTGGCCTTCAGTCTAGTTAGACTACTAGAGAGAAGATACTTGTTGCCTTTATCACCTTCTCTCTCCCCTTTCCTTTGCCATCGACCAATCTTCCTTTGCTGATGTCTGAATTCCTACTCCTACAAAGTCATTCATTCTTTCTCTATTTGTCCTTTGATTCCCTGATTCTCCAGGTAGCAGCAGTGTTATTCAGGCACTTGTGGACACCCATACAGAGGACCCTACAGCGAGGGGCATTTCTTAGTAATGGCAAGCAAGTAGCATGCCTTATTTCACAGTGAGTCTTAGTTCCTGCAGCAAAGAGATGATGCCTTTCCACCATTTGCAACAATATCTATTATTTCTTTGTACCTCTGCTGTCCTCTGTGATACTGGTCACTGTGTGATACCCACCTACCAGGAATTCACCTCAGCTCTGCTGCTGCTGATTGTCCTGCTGTCAGCCTGTGTTTCTTTTCACTCAATAACAAGATTATCTGATACGAAATGCTGATCATGGCTTCTAGATTGAGGAGGGCTGCAAACAGTGTGGCACAGATTTGCTGCCATAGAGCTACAGCTTTGCTACTCAGCTGCAAAACTATGAAACATCTGTGCTTGGAGAAGGCCCAGAAGGACAGAGAACAAAGAGTATAAATGCTGTAAGAGCTTTCCTTGGAACAGTTTTGCTCTGTGTATTACTAAATTCATGAGTCTCCAAAAGCAGGAAAGAAATGTACTGAAAAACCTGAAAAAAACACTAGCGATATCAAAAGTTGACAATGAAAAAGGACACTTTTTTGGAGACCTGCAGAATTTCTCTTTGAGCTATGGCAACGCCCTCACATAACAACTCTCCTCTCTCTTCAAGACTATAGTCAGATGGGTAAGTTTTCACTATATGCTTTGATAATTCAACAGCACAGCCTATTTGAATCTGGGGATGGAGGAGAAAGTGCTTCTTTGGATATGTGTTGTGTGAACATACTTTGTAGAAGTGAATTACATGGAGAATGAAACATTCACTTGCAATGCAGGAACATTTTGGCTTCTAGGGTGAACATATACTGCGTTGTAATATATTTTCTGTAGTAATACTATGAAATATAATGTAGTATGTATAGACTACATTCTAAGAGTTCAGAGCACTTAGAAAAGAAAAACCCAATCTTTCTTTTCTGAAATGTGCAGTCACAAACAACAAAATTGAGAATTTAAAATAGAAACAAAAGAAGTTTCAGTTCTGAAAGTTTCCTACTCCCTCATAATGCAGGCTTGGACTGAGAGACAGAAGAAACCAGCTTAACATTTCTGCAGCTGATCTCAATGATTTATGATACCAGATTCAAGTAGGTAAGCAAAGTGAATGTTTCATAGGATACCTTTCAGACATTTATCCAGGTGCAGGTTGCTGCTGATTATCAGAGTGCTCACTCCTGCTATTTTGTTTGATTGAAGGGCATTAGGATTGTTAAGTAGTAGCAAGAGGGTACTATTATATTATGATGTTAATATCTGCATCGGTATTTCTTAGTGTTTCATCACTGAAAAGTGCTCGGATTTTGCTGTACTAAGCATGCAACTACTGGTTATCTGTTGCTCTCTAGTGGTCAACGTGTAACCCTGCTCCTATACCCTATAAAGATTACCTTGTTGTTTTGTTACTGAACTGCATTATAAACCCCTCGGTGTACATTTACCTTCAGATAAGGAAATCTTTGATCCATAGAAAAATAAAAATGCGAGTTTCTTGTATTTTTTAATCTTCTCTTGCTTTACATTTCTAATATTTCCACCTACATCCTTATTTCTCACAAGCTGAGAGAGCATTGCCTTTCATTGCACCAAAACTTTGCACAAAGTCTAACCCCTCTCTGTTCCTGAGCTACATCACAGTGCATCATTCTGGCTCTTGCCAAGAAAAACATGCTTTGATGACCTCATCAAGTAACAGAAGGCAGAACAGATACTAACTGATTGGGTTATTTTATTTCTCCTTCCTCCGGCAAATTACCAATTTTACAGTCTTACAATTAACTCAGTCTGTACTTATTTGTCAATTTGCCTAATTTGAGAAGCAAATAAAAAATATATGGCAGTAAACATGAGGTTGAAGGTTGGAGACTGACCACATAAAATTTTTTACCTTGGAAAATCAGGTTAACAACTGAGCTCAAATCATGTTAACCCAAGGAAGTGAGAAGCAGCTGTGCCTATAGTTAGGGCACAACTTGGGACTGACAGTGGAGGAGGTAGTTTCAGCAACAACTTTTCAACAAATAGATTTTATGCAATCATTAATTTAAAGTTGACATTGGCAGTTTTGCAAAGGGCAACAGGAAGTTATCACCTGCAAAGAGACTAGAGCAGAACCAGAGCCCCTTCTAGCACTGTGCTGCCTGCTTTGGAGCTGAGAAAAGCCCTAGAGCAGGCATGTCCAACCTGCAGCCCATCCCCTGTCCTGCACCGTCATGGTGGCACTTCCCTGCCAAGAGACCTGACATGACTCCAGGTGCACACCCTTTGCTCAGTCCCAGCCACACATTGGTGTGTGATCAGCACTGTTCGGTCTGAAACCAGAGCATGAGGAGGGCACAGTGCAGTGCTTGCACAAGTTGTGGCAAGTAATTGTATGCAGTGATACTTCGGCCAAACACTGTCCTGTGAACAGCAAAAAATATGCAGCCATGCTTTCTGTTTTGATAAAGGGATTTGAGAATAGGTTTCAAGATCGCCAAAAAAAATCAAAAAATCAATTTTTTTTGTATATTTGTATATAAATATTTGTATATTTTGTATATTTGCAACTCTGTTTCCAGTCAGCGTAAGTACATTACCTGTGAATTTCTGAATACAATGTGTAGAGTTTCAACCAGATATTCAACTCAAAAATTTGACCATGTCTCTTCATGAGTCTTTCATAAGCCTTGTCTTATGAAAGCGTAAGCATAGAAAAATACCCCTCGCTTCACAGTCACACCTTATTCATGTCATCGCTTTTTTGGCATTATGTACATTTGGGAACAACTCTGATCATCCATACTGCTTCCATTTCCATTTTACTTCTGTATTTATTGGCTTTAATTCCTAAACTGTTAAAGTTGATGAATTAATAGAAGGAAATACTAGGTATTTTCCAGGCTCTAAAATGAGCTCTTATTTCACTTAAGCTCCTCTTCCTCTTGTTCAGCACCCTAACCTCCTGAAGCTGCTTTGTCAGCACAGAGCTCTGAGTATGGTGTTTTATGACATACAAGCCTTTCAGTACAGCCCTGAGATGTGATATCAAAACTGTCTTATCCTGAATACCTTCTCAAAAATAATGTTTAAGAGGCATCTCTTCTTTTTACATCTCAGGAAGGGCTGAGAAGATTAAAATTTTATATAACTTCTGTCTTAACATTTTCCCAAACCTGCAGATTGCTAGAAAATCTCTCAGACATCTGACAGCTGAGGTGCATCCCTGTGATACAAGCCAGAAAGAGAGTGTAATTTTTAGAACAGTTTTCCAACAAGTCTGCTATTGTGGAGTTTCTTCCACGTATATTCTTTGATGCAAAAGATCTTGAAATTTAAAAAACGCTGTAGAATCACAATTTTCCATACTCAAGACCCATGAGTTTTTTAACGTTTCTGCTAGTATGGCAACTTCAGCAGTAAATACATATCAAATACCACTTTGATGAGTCACACATATCTATTAAACTCTCTTTGTAGTGAGCTACCATTTGTGTTCAAATAATTTCATTGATCTTTTTAATCATGCACTCTCTACAATCTAATATTAAGGAAGAAGAAAATAGTATTTCAGATTTATACAGTCAAACAATAAACATTACCACATTCCTGGATCTTCAGACGTGGCCCCAAACATAATTGCTTCACATTGCCAAAACAGCTCCAAAACAGAGCCTTAAGAACTTTTGGATAATCACATGTATGAAAAAAAACTTGTTAAGTACTGAGTACCTCACACTAAGTGCTACAAATTTGGGTTATCTTCTCCAGTGTGTATCAGAAATTAGATCTGATAAATCCTGTGACACTTGCTCCCTACACACTGCAATTATAGACATTTTTATTTTAAATGCGCCTTGAAGAGAAAGGTGGTAAGCAGCAAATTACTTTATACAAGGTTAAGAAATAAGTTTTGTTAGTATAACACCACATACTTACATTTACTCTCTCCCCCAGGCTTCGGAGATTTAAGTCCCCTACATTACATGGACAGGCTCAAAAGGCCATGCATAATAGGTCCTGTGTGAGAGATGAGGTGAATAACTGAAGAATCTCTTGGGTTCCAAAATTACCTTTCTAAGTCTGGTCTGATAGTATTGGTCTGGACAATTCAGATCACACTGGGTGGAAAATGGTACTTGCAGCATATTAGATACTCAGAGACCTCTGTAGTTTGATGACCAATATACCTTCATTTTGTTTTGGTGTTTTTTTTTTTTCATCCCTTACCAGTTGTATCAGAAGAAAATAAATCTGAGCAGCTTTTGATGGGAAGAGACCTAGATATAAATGTATTCTAAACTATGATTACATTTTATGTATGTTTAGTCTTGTAATCATCACTGAAAAAAAAATGTGCACTGTTGTAGAAAGGATTTTTTTTTTTAAGTAAAAGTCAGTTAGTAGACTTTGAACAGATAATATATGCAGCTAGTCTTTTGAATACACCTAATGAGCTTATTTGGCTTTTTGAAGTCAATTTGATGTCTCAACAGGCATCCTTAGTGATATTTTTAGTTGCAGTAAACAATTTGTAAAATGAGGTTTGCAACAGAAATCTTTCATCAAATTGGAATTCCAAGGTTAGAATGTGTTTCCTAGCATCTGCACATTGGGTTTTTCGTGGTGGCACTTCCCTGCCAAGTGACCTGACATGACTCCAGGTGCACACCCTTTGCTCAGTCCCAGCCACACATTGGTGTGTGATCAGCACTGTTCGGTCTGAAACCAGAGCATGAGGAGGGCACAGTGCAGTGCTTGCACAAGTTGTGGCAAGTAATTGTATGCAGTGATACTTCGGCCAAACACTGTCCTGTGAACAGCAAAAAATATGCAGCCATGCTTTCTGTTTTGATAAAGGGATTTGAGAATAGGTTTCAAGATCGCCAAAAAAAATCAAAAAATCAATTTTTTTTGTATATTTGTATATAAATATTTGTATATTTTGTATATTTGCAACTCTGTTTCCAGTCAGCGTAAGTACATTACCTGTGAATTTCTGAATACAATGTGTAGAGTTTCAACCAGATATTCAACTCAAAAATTTGACCATGTCTCTTCATGAGTCTTTCATAAGCCTTGTCTTATGAAAGCGTAAGCATAGAAAAATACCCCTCGCTTCACAGTCACACCTTATTCATGTCATCGCTTTTTTGGCATTATGTACATTTGGGAACAACTCTGATCATCCATACTGCTTCCATTTCCATTTTACTTCTGTATTTATTGGCTTTAATTCCTAAACTGTTAAAGTTGATGAATTAATAGAAGGAAATACTAGGTATTTTCCAGGCTCTAAAATGAGCTCTTATTTCACTTAAGCTCCTCTTCCTCTTGTTCAGCACCCTAACCTCCTGAAGCTGCTTTGTCAGCACAGAGCTCTGAGTATGGTGTTTTATGACATACAAGCCTTTCAGTACAGCCCTGAGATGTGATATCAAAACTGTCTTATCCTGAATACCTTCTCAAAAATAATGTTTAAGAGGCATCTCTTCTTTTTACATCTCAGGAAGGGCTGAGAAGATTAAAATTTTATATAACTTCTGTCTTANTTTTTTCAAATTAGTCATGGCTTTGAAGCAGAATTTAAATTGAGTAGTAGCCTGGAAGCTTTGATTTACATCAAATAATTTGATATGAAATTCCAACACATGAAGAAGGCAGCTGCTGAAAATGATCTGAAGCAAAACAAGACTTTCAAAGTCCTTGCTGAGTTATTGGTAACAAAGGCCAGGAGTACTGGGAACAAAACCAAGAGTGAGGAAAGTATTAATGATCAAATTATTCACATTGGTAAAGTGTGCATTTAAAATAACAGCCTGACTGCTACTAACTTTCGGGGAAAAGATATTTAAGCTATAAATGAGAATTTTAGGAAAATTTTAGTGAAATGTTCAAATGGTCAGGTCAGAAAGTAAATGCTACAAATGACAAAGAAAGGAACGCAGAATAGACCAGGGAACATTATTTTTTCCTCTGTATGGAAGCAGTGTGCCCACACCTTGGGTATTTTCAGCTTTTATGATTCTCCCATCTCAGACACTAGAATAGACTGAGAGAAGGGCAGAGGGGATTATCAGAAGCTGGACCAGTTCTGCGGGAAACACATGGTAGCATGAGAAAGAAACCACTAAGAAGGGAGTACAATAGCAACCTCTGCAGCCATTGGCAACAGAGAGAATAAATAGAGAACAATTGTTTTTAACAATCCAAGAGACAATGATATTATTCTAAAATAAAAGAAACAGGCAGCAGATGCAAAACAAATGAAAGGAGGTGATCTTTCACACAAGCAGGTAAACTGCAAGAACTGTAGTGACACAGTGTAGTTCATAGTACAAGTGTGCATGGATTCAGCAATTGAAGCAGAGGAATATCACTCAGAATGCCACTGCATGGTTCCTGGGATTGTACTCTTCACTAAGCATCTGCTGTTGGCAACTGCCCATCACTGGTTAGAAGGATCTTTGGCCCAATGTGCCATTTGTATACTCTTGGAAAGCTGTAGGGATGTGCTTGCATCTTAAATACATCAGGTTGATTCACAGTACAAGTGATCTTCCCCTCTGTCAGAAAGAAATGATGGAAGCAATGGAGAGCTGTTGACAGGAATTAATAAAATATAACTAAATGATAATATATTTATTGATGGTGGTTTTACCACCAAAGACAGCAACGGCATTTGATACAGAAGGGCAGGTTTGTTATGATACAGGCAGAACAAGTTAGTTAAAAATGGATGTAACAAGATTGTAAGTTAAAAATCCAAATGTATTTGGCGCTCTCCAGCACACAGGAATAAAAGTTACCCACAGATATTTGAGTCAGATGTTCAGCAAATAGCATAACCACATAGTATTTTTTATATAATCTGAATACTGACTTTTTTTTTACATAATTACTCCTTTAAAAATAAATAAAATTGTATTCCACAAGAACTGATCCAAAGATTGATTTAAAATGTTAATTTAAAAAAAAGTTGTTTTTTATTTAAAAAGGAAGGCTAGAGTCAGAAACAAGCTCATTCATTAAACATCGGAGTAAACAGCAGTGGTGTAAATGCTCTTTAAGAAAGTAAACTATGGGTAAAGTAAGAAGAGATCAAAGAGAATGTCTGCCCAAAAAAATCTTTTCAGATGCAGGAGTAAAACGAATGATTGGTGAGAACAGTTAAGACAAACTTCTTTCCTTTAGTGGTTCTTGAAGAACACTTAAAAAGACTGCAATGCTACTACAATATTACTAGATGAAAAAACTCACTCCTTTGATTTTATTGAGATTCAAGTGTATTATTCAAATGTTATTGTTCCTCTCCTTATTTTCAATAACTTAGGTCAGTTTTTTGTTGAACGAGTTTACGGAAGGATTTATTTTTAGCGTCTCCTGTCTCTGCTGCACATTCCCACACTCAAGGCAATTGTGCTTCCTCAATAAGACTGCGGAGCAGTAGGTGGGGATGATGGATGAAGGACGATATATTCAAGGGCTGATGTAACTGAGTGAGACTGAATTTCTTGGGCTCCTTCTATCATCTGCATCCACAGTTGGAGGTGGGGTCCTTCAGAAAGAGGTTAAGTAGGAAATGAAATTCCAGTTTTCCCACTTGGAATTTCTGGAGAATTAGTTAATCTCTACAGTGATTGTGGAGGGAGCCTGGGAGATCTGGTTTGCTTGTTATGTTAATATTGATCTTTGAGATGCTGTTCTCCTTTGAAGATCTAGCCCTGTGTGCCACAGGCTTACTGGATTTCAGAACCAAACCAAAGACCACAGGACAAGATAACCACAGAGGATTTAAGAGTAGAGGCCCAGGCCCCAGGGACACAAGCACAAATCACAGAAGGTCAGTGACTCATCAGTTTGAGAATGCAACCTTGGAGTTAGGTTGAGCTGATTTTAGGGCATCACAAAGAGAAGAGTTGTATCTAATATATGTAAAACATTGTTAAACAGTGAAAACGCAAAGAAGATAACAAGAAAGTGCAAATAACAGTCCCAGTCCCTCCAGGGAAACAGAACAAGGACAGAAATAAGGGAATTTCTCAAGACTTCTCTCTTGCAGAGGTTGTGTCTGAGCCACATCATTACTTAGCCACAGCTCTTCCCTCCCACGCTGTTAGCAGAGAAGGAGAAATTTCTGATATGCCATCCCTCACATTTTGCCACTGTGACTCAGCATTTATGTGAAAAGAGTTTCTGTAGAATTAATTAGATAAGAATTTTGAATAACAGTTTGTGTATTCTGCTCCAACTTTCCCACAGTACAGTGTGATATATTATCACAACATCAAACCAGTGTAAACTAGAGTGCAATTGACAGAATAGTATGCACGCACAGGAAATATTTAACAATCCCAAACAAAACGCAGCATGAACAACACACTTCACCAGAAAGTAAAGTTAAAATGATGAGATGGCAAAGTGAACAGTGCAAATACCTTAGAAGACAGAGACAATGGTGAACCAATGATTTAATAAATATCACAAGATTTTTCAATAGTGTTAAAAAAAATCACACTTGGATGAAAAAATCCATAGAATACAACTAGATTTTACCAATCTAATGTACGATGTTCACCAATGAATTACTGTGCTGAGCTATGAAATTATCTCTGCATTACTTTACAGATGGAATATGCCATAGATAGTGTACCCAAAAGTAGGTTCTGTCGCCTGCATAATAGTCTTCATATATATTATACAAAAGTCTTTGTTAGATGAAATGAAGTGATTATCATTTCTTCCTGTATGACTGTTTTGGCATTAGAACAAATATATTCAGCCACTTCCTTGAACCATGAATCTCCTTAATAGCTTTAGATTCTAAACTCTTAATAATTTCCTGCATACCTTCCTCTGCAGCACCCAGCGTTATGTTCTTAAGAAAATAATTCACCCAGCATGGGGAATGTTTACTCTTTTATTAAGAGCCAATATCATAGGTCAGTCAAGTATGGGACATGATATCTGCCAAAATTAGCCCTGTTTATGAAAGAGATTAGAATGTCCTTAGTTTAGGGGAGGACTGCCAGAGCAGTCTCCAAGTCTGCTAGAGAGGAGAAAGAAAGACTTCAAGAAAGGGGCTTATACAGGAAATTTGTTCTGATAGAGCAAATTCTCAGCTACAAAACACTTTTTCAACATAGTCAGTACAGTTAGCTGTGCGTTTTTGCCAGCAGTGAACAAGAGCCTGCATGCCATGCTTTTAAAAATGTGCATGGCTGTCTGATGTGGCTCGTCTTTCACATCACTGTCACCCACTGCTGAAGTGCACCACCCACCACCTCACTGTGCTGACGTTTACTGTTTGGTCTCCATAAACGTTCAGCAAGCATCAGTGTATGACAGTGGGTGCCATTTTTTCCGCATGGAGGAATTCAATTCCACACCTTTACTTTATATGCACTTCCACGTCAGGAGCCATTTTGTCAGACTGCCCCTCTGCTACCATATGTTGCACAGCAACAAAAAGTAACAGAACTTTGGCAGGAAGGTTCAACCTCTACTGCCCTACCACCAACATCCACCTCTGATGTCGTGGGACACCATAATAAAATGGGCTGCTCCAAAAGTAGTGCCTCCTTTGTAGAAACACATGGGTCGAAGACATTTTTTGTAATTATTAGTTGTAATTCTCTGGTCTAATGTGTGATATTGTGGAATGAGTCTGACACCTAGCAGACAAGAGGGTATATTTAGCAATTGGTTATACATACATCTTAGCACATTTATTCATTAATTTTGAGAAAGCATTAACAGTTCTTCCTCAAACTGCCTTCAGGTATCTAATGAAGTTATCTTGTTCTCCGAGCTCATAATGTTAAAATATGACACAAAGTAGAATATGTAATTGAAATGTCGGCAAAAATTTGTAACATTTAAAACTAAGGAGCAGTTCTTATAGTTCAAGATAAGTTACCCCCCCCCAAACAAACAAACAAAATAACAACCAAAAAAACACCATAACACCAAACAACAACAAAAAACCACACAAACTAGAACTTCCCAAAACTTCCCATTTGTTCTTATTTTGGGAAGAACTATGACCTGAACTATGTATATAAACAAAGATTACAGCACATGCCTTTGATGGGGGTATATAACAGAAAGAGTGTCAAAAGAGAAGAGCCAGCCATGAAATGGCAGTCATCAAATATTAATAATGGTGAAAAAACTGACTCAGGAACAGTCTTGAAGAAACATCACTGATCGGGCACTTTCTTCATGTTTAGCCATTTGTATTGAGTTTAAAGAAAAAGCCTTTGGGAAAAGAACCGTTTAACTAAGAAAAAAGCCCTTCATATATTTCATAGTGAGGAAAAAGGGAGATTCAGTAGCCTACAGGAGGAATACTCCCTCAGCATCATGAAGGAGTTCCCAGCAGCACAGGACCTAACAGACCAGTGACGTGAGATAGAATGCTCTGAGTATTATCAGAATTGCTAAACTAATTTGCTATGGTTACAACTAGAATAATTGCTCAACTCCTCCTGCCAGTGGTAGAGTACAATAGTGAAGGCTTCAAATGTTTTACAACTGTCAGCCAGCTGGAAATAACAAGCAGTTGCATTCAGTGAGTCAGACCTGCGCTAAACTAGAATTTGAGGGATCTGTTTTTGTTTGGAATAGAACAAAACCTTAACCATATTTCTATCTAAACTGTTGAATTTAAGCTGTAATTAATTTGATAAAGAAATTTGGATTGCTGGTAAATAAAGCTTGATCGTTGATAATCCTCTTGATCAAAACAAAATGTCTCATAGACATGCAATCAGGATGAAGCTGTGGAAAACTGCCACAATGTCAGTCACTGATAGAGGTGTGGGAAGTGAATTGGAGAATTCTGTTGCTTCCTGATGGGGGAGACAGAGCCATGCTTTTTTCAGCAATACTCAGTGCCAGGACAAGAGGCAACTGTCACAAACCGGAACACAGGAAGTTCCCTCTGAACATCAGGAAGCACTTCTGTACTGTGAGGATGATGGAACACTGACAACCTTAAGCATTCTGTGATTCTGTAATTAAAATGCCAGCTGGAAACATCACCCATCTCCTCTGTTGCCAAATCCATACCAGTTTCAATGAAAAGAGCAAGAAGAAAAGCATTGAATGGGCAATTATGGCCCATGCATATAAGCAAATACCAATTTCTGCTATCATAAGTGGTCAAAGTCAAGGTGGAAGTTAGAGTAGCATCACTCTAATTTTGCAGTTGAACTCCCCCATGAATGTGTCTACATTTTAGTTAATTTTTTTCATTTAGTAAATGTTGAAGTCCCTATAACTCTAAGCAGAATTGAACTTTAGTGCAATGGAGACTTTGTTGAGCAGGAAGTAGATACCTTAAGATAGATACAGCTTAAAAACAGAAAGTTAAAAGGAATCATTTTTTCTGAACTTCGACAACAGAGTTAAAATATATGGTTTCCCTTTCTTTAAGAGCTTGTTTGGATTGGTGCCATCAGAACAAATCATTCATTACCCATGAATAAATATTTTGAACATTTAATGCAATTAAAAAAACAGTAACTTGTGCTGACACTACTAGTTCCTCCAAAATTCAAGATGCTTTTTATTTGCTCAGACCTCCTACCCCCAGTGCATCTGGAACCCATTCTGGCCCTATGTTCTGGACATATAATACAGCTGTTGGTTAGCTATTTCTTAAAGCAGCACTATTTACAAACAGTAATAAATGTCTCTTTCACATAAGGTTAGATATTTGCATGAGCTGATTTTTCAGTTATGCAGGGTAGACTTATCATTGTTTTCTAGGTTTTGGCTGTCAGCTTAATGTTTTGATATAACATCCCAAGTCTGTAATCAACACTCAGAGGATTCATTACACTGCAATGTTCAGTGAAAATGTTGTAATATTGTCCAAGATTTCAAATGATGTGAGGACAGTATTTTAGTTTACAGTTGTATCTTTGAATTTGACACTGGTGAAATTTACTTGCTTGTTAATAAAAAAAGACAATCTCTGCCTGTCCTAAGCCATTTCAGAATAGTAGAAGTTATGATTACTATTTGAGTGCTTCATTTTACATGACTTACAACTAGTTTTCAAGCCCAAACTAGGCAGTTTCTCCATAGCCTTTGATATCCAGCCCCTTCCTTCTGACAGAACTGTATAAGGGTTTGGCTAGAAAATTCCTTGATGATAGATATTGTGATCTCATTCTGAAAACACACCAGAATTTTCTACTCTTCCTATAAACTGGCTTGCAGTTTGATAGCCAGGATTTCCAGATTAGTATTATCCTTGCCAACGATGTGTTATATTGAAATATTTCTTTAATTAAAGGAATTTTATTCAAATAATGTAAGCTATGTGAGAGCTATGTCCCTTGTTAGACTTCTTTTAAAATAATTTCCTTGCAATTCCCAAGACAATGAACAAATGTCTCTTGGATGTCGCTTCCCTTTCTATTTCCAGCACAGCAATTAAACACATAATTGCATATACTGGTACCAGTAAGAATCATAAATGCTGAAGTCATGTGAAGCTAAAGTACCAAATTTGAGATCCAACAGCTGTTTTCTCCACAGAAGAAAATGCCGTCTAGTTCAGAGCTATTTTCTAAAAGCTCATCATGCCATCCTACAAATGAAAATAACTTACATGCTGTGCTTGTAACAGATTTCTTGTAAATGGCCTGAATAATAATCACTCTAGGGACAATATCTGTGGCTAAATTATCCTTGTGTGCCATGGAATGATTTCTCAGCATCACACTGCTCATATTTGTGTGGTTGTTTACTTACTCTCCTTTTAGAAGAAAGAGAATGAAAATATGTTGTGGCCTCAATATGACACTTGCAAAGTATTTTTGAAAAACCACATGCATCATCTTTGTGGAGAATTCACGTCTTGCTACAAGGCACAGAAAGCTGTTGCTTGCTAAAATGTCATATCCTGTCCCACAGAGTATAAATAGAGAGGCAGGAGATGGGAAGAGATTTGGGAGCAGCTGAAGCCTTCTCCTACACTCTTATTTCTTACTTTGCAGTGCCAGAGCCAGGAAGATGGCCCACCTGAGGCAGGTAGCACAAGCACAGGACAGGCAATCAGACCTTGACTGTGCTGATGGCATGGGAAGCTGGAAAAACATAGGAATACTTAAATACATGTATGGAGGTGAAACCAACTTCTCCTGAGATGAAACTATTGAATGCATTCTAGGTCAAACACAGTTCCTACAAGGCCTGGGATCCTGCCCTTCCATTTGGTGTTAGCACTTATCGGCCACAACTGCTTCCACATAATGTCTCACAGCTGTATCACATAAGTGTGGCTTGGATGATCAAGGGATATTTATGTCTTCAGAGGGCAATTGTAAGTGGCTGAAGAGCCATCCCACTACATTGTGTGACTACATCAAAAATAACAATTAAGTGTCAGCACTACTTGAAGGATGTGGTTCAGAGCAGAATTCAAAGCTTCCCAAAAGCGTGCAATGAAAAAGTACAAGAAGGAACAATGCACTAATCGAGTTACTGAAGCTCTATAACAGAATAATTAAAAATTCTGTTGATCCTCTGTCCTTGTGGGACCCCTGAATACAGACTACAATTTCTTAAATGTATGTGTCTGTCTTATCACAGCATTTTGAAACTTCATAAGCCTCTATGAGTCTTTCTGTGACCTGGAGAACATCAGGACTCACCACCTAAATAGCACTCCTGAGCAATTTCCCCTTTCAGTTATGTGCCTGGAATACAGAGGGAATTTCCTCTCAGATATACTACTCGAATATACTTGAATAATTTTCCTCTCTTTTATGGGCTTGCTAGTTAACTTGAGTATATCACCTCATTTCTGGTCCTACATCACCCACAAAAATGCCTGAAATATTAAGTCGACTGCTGAGAGAACTGTTTATTGGTATCTTAGTACAAGAGATGCTTCAAAGAGAAAGAGTATATACTTCTAGAAATAACAGATGTTTCTAGTTAAAGCCAACTAATTCCATGCATTAATACATATCTCTGAATCTTAAGATGAATGTTTCAAGTATCGCTAGTGCAGGTAATATCCAGTCTGCATATAATGGAGATTTGATAAACAAAAACACTTCCATGGACAAAAATCCATTAAAACAAAGAAAATGCTCAGTAGCAAAGTTTCTCTTGCTATTCCCTTGCTATTTCTGTTCTCTGCATGACAGAAATACATTGTAATACCAAAAGTCAGATAGGGATAAAAAAAAATTGAACTCCTCCAAATTTCTCTAGGGTATCCTTCAATAGTTAAACTTAAATGGAGTTTTGCAATTTCTGATCACATACCAATATGTAGGGAAGTCCAGTCATGAATGAATAACTTCTTATTCTACCCATAATATTGAATAACATATTTTTACATGATAAAGAATGTGAGTCATGAATAGAAAATGTATGCTAATTATAGGTACTCATTACTTTGAAAGGCAATGAAACCAATCTTGCAGTTACCTGCAGATGACGCCAGGCTGACAGGAAGCGTTGATCTGACTGGGGGTGGGAAGGCCTTACAGAAGGATCTGGGCAGGCTGGATAGATGCGTGGGGGCCAATGAGATAAAGTTCAACAAGACCAAGTGCCGGGTCTTGCACTTTGGCCACAACAACCACATGCTACAGGTTTGGGGCAGAGTACTGGAAGACTGTGTGGAAGAAATAGACCCAGGGGTATTGGTCAATGCTCTGCTGAACATGAGCCAGCAGTGTGCCCAGATGACCAAGAAGGCCAGTGGCATCCTGGCTTGTATCAGACAGTGTTGGCAGCAGGAGCAGGGAAGTGATCTTCCCCCTGTACTCAGCACTGGTGAGGCCACACCTCAAGTACCACGTTCAGTTTTTGGCCCCTCACTACAAGAAAGACATTGAGGCCCTGGAATGTGCCCAGAGAAGGGCAACGAAGCTGGTGATGGGTCTGGAGCACAGGTCTTACGAAGAGCAGCTGAGTGAACTGGGATTGTACATTCTGGAGAAGAGGAGGCTCAGAGGAGACCTTATTGCTCTCTACAACTACCTGGAAGGGGGCTGTGGTGAGGTGGGGGTTAGCCTCTTCTCCCATGACAGGACTAAAGGGAAGGGCTTCAAGTTGCACCAGGGAGATTCAGTATGGACATTAGGAAAAACTTCTCCAAAAGAGTGGTCAGGCACTCGAACTGCCCAGGGAGCTGGTTGAGTCACCATCCCTGCTGGTGTTCAAGAAACATTTAGATGTTATACTGAGAGACATGATTTAGTGGAAAATATTGGTAATAGGTAGATGGTTGGACTGGATTATCTTGGAGGTCTTTTCCAACCTTTGCAATTCTATAATTCTATACTATTCCTGTTCAAACAGTCAAGAGTAAAATTCTAGTCAAACTTAGTGAACATTGAGAAGAAGAATGAAAATAGAGGAAAAAAGAATGGGTGAATTTAAAAAAATAAAAAATAAAAGCCAGAAAACTGTGAGAGCCCTGAAGGCACTATCAGGCTTTAATTGCCCAGAGCAGCCTCAGCAGAGACACCAATCCATGCTCCCACTGCTGGATTCCAGGACCTTTTGTTCAGCTCTAGCCTGGACACTCTGACCTTGCCCAAGTCAACGCTGTTAAATGCGCCTCTGATCCCATCTCCTTCAGCTGCTCACCAGACATGCTGACAGGGCCATAGCCCTGGCTCATTACTTGCTGATTCAGGCACTGTCAGTGGACCCTGCCACCAGCCCCTGACCTTGCCCTGTGTGCAGCACATCACACTGTGCTCCCACTCCCCATCCCACATGGAGCAGCCCTTCTGCAGTTCTGCAGAAGGTCAATGCATTGCAATTAGGAAGAAGCACCTCTAGGAACACGGAAGACTCAGCTTTGTAGAATCAGGGGAAAACTCTCTTCAGCAAATAGCTTGAAAGCAACTATAAGCATGTTGAAGAGATCCATAAGAAAAGAGTTACGGGGATGTGAGGTATATTTATAATAGTATGTACTGCATTTCTATATGTACTTCTTGTAAAGTTAGTATTCCCATCTTCTATTCCTCGGTTAGTAATTTCCCATGTAATGCCTCTGGGTTATAGGAGGGCCACTAGGAGAACTCTTGATTAATAAACCCTGACAGCATCCATCCATCTAAAATTTAACAACTCAAATGGAAATGTCAAGCACACTACACAAAAGAAATGAGTCAACAATACAGTATTTGCAGAAAGCATTACAAGATCCCTATAACTTTCTCTGAGAAAGTAAAATGAGCTATCCAGACATCCTAATGCTATCTGTCCAGGTAATCTTTTACTACATTCTATCCTACTTTCCACATAGCTTCATATGTTTAATTGATCTTTAATTTAAAATCTGCACAAAAAACTTACATGCCCTGAGTCCTTCAAAATATGTGCACACTTACTCCAGTTACCATAAACATCTTACATCTACCTTCAAAGTGAGCATACTACAAGGTAAGTAAGTATACAGATACTCTACAAATGAGTTAGACTGGTAAAAATAGTTAAATATAAAGGAAAGGTACACACTAGTGTTGTAGGCTTGCAATAGAACCTCACAAGGAGCAATCTCTAGGAGTAGCTCCTTCCTCAGAGGAAGTCAGCCCTTAAATGGGGGGTCTAGGAGAGGTGGAGCCTGGCTCCACACCTTCCGGGCACACAGGTGAATTGCCTTCACCTGTGTTCCCATGGCTCTGAGCCAAGCACTGAGTCAACCATTGCCTTCACCTGTGTTCCCATGGCTCTGAGCCAAGCACTGAGTCAACCATTGCCTTCACCTGTGTTCCCATGGCTCTGAGCCAAGCACTGAGTCAACCATTGCCTTCACCTGTGTTCCCATGGCTCTGAGCCAAGCACTGAGTCAACCATGGGAGCACAGGTGAAGGCAATTCACCTGTGTGCCCGGAAGGGGTGGAGCCAGGCTCCACCTCTCCTAGACCCCCCATTTAAGGGCTGACTTCCGCTGAGGAAGGATTTTTTCCTGGAGATCACTCCTTGTGGAGTTTTGCAAGCCTACAACACTGGTGAGTGCCCTTTATTTATATTTGATTATCCTTTCTAACATAGTAATCTTACTAGCCTGACTCTCCTGTGTACTATAACATCTGTATAATTATTAACCTTACACAGGGTAATGGCCAAGTGATAAGAGTGAGTATAAGAATGTGTCACAAAAATCCTGGGGTCTGCTAGCTTCATGGAAGGCCACATAACACCCAAACTTGTGCATCTTTACAATAAATCAGTATCTCATTTCTGTATGTGAGACTGGCCTACTGCACACTAGGTAACAAACCTGCCTTTCAAATGATACTTTGACTATACCCAAACCTATGTCTTTTTGCTTTCCAGTAGGAGATGCAAAGCTAAGGATGCTTCCACACTGTAGGGCTGAGTTGGCTCTCTGTTCCTTGCTGCAGGATCCAGACAGGCCATATTTCATAAAGTCTAAGATTTTCTCCTAATGTAATAAAAAAAACTTCCTTTTTTTTTAGCCAAGACAAAATTCAAATGTAAATCTAAAAAAACCCACAGTGATAAAGTATTGCACTTGGTCTGGCTGAGATGGAGTTAGTTTCCTTCAGAGCAGCCTGTAAGGTGCTGTTCTGGATTTGTAGCCAAAATAATGTTGAAAATACACCAGTGTTCTATGAGATAGCTTTGATGAACAGTTTCACACCTTCCATTCCACAATGATTAGGCATCCAGAATGAAGCACCACAGTTTTCCTGCTCCCAGGACAAGGTTGGAGGTAAGGAATGGAAATGCTCTGAGTGAGAAGATCTGGGGACATAGCTCCAGTCTGGAGTAGAAGTCACTCTGTGAGGATTGCACTACTCCTGAGCTGGCACAGGGCTTCTGCTGCCTCTTGCAGGACCTTGCTACCTGTGGTAAAGAAAGCAAGAGGAGGCGCTGGTTAACTACTGGCTTGCTGTTGTTTTGAAAGCATTATGGTAATAAGAAGAAATAAAGCTACTAGTCTGGCGCTCAATTCCTCCCCAACATCTGATTGCCCTCCCTCATTACAGCTCTGTCTCTGAGCAGTACTCATACTTATGCTCCTCTATGTGCACACTCCAATAAGAAAGCCATAGCTAGCCAAAAGAAGACAAAGACAACTACAGACTTGTTTTTCATATTTTCTGAAACCAGATCAGCCTGATCACCCCATCTGCCAAAAAGGGAGGCTGCATCACCACCTTTCCATAAGGAAAAGCCATCTGGACTAAGGAGAGATGCTTGTTTGTATAATAAATTATTTTGCATTGATTAAATAACTCCATCCTTCTTTCCCAGTTTTCCTCACAAGCTGGCAGTATAATCCCACATGTAATCCCTGTCTGATCAGGCCAATGTAATGCACATACAGACAAGCAGGGTTGGTATGATAAGCACAATATATGTTCTCTCTCACAGAGATACACAAAGAGTTTAAATTTTGTCTGGATTTTTGCAGAAGTAATAGCAAACACCAAGTTCCGTATCCTTTCTGCATTTTTATATTGGGAAGTACTAGGGTTAGAGAACAACTCCAAAATTAAGAAAAGTGCAGATAGGAAATACATTCAGTTTCTTAAAATTGTTTATAGTTGAAACTGCACACTTCAATGAGAGTGAGCTCCAGATTTTATGCATTGCGAAGTAAGGAGCTATTGCTCACAGGTAATGACTGGCCTATAAGGAACAGCACATTCTGCTCTGGGAATACAACTCTCCAGGCAGGGAAAGACAGGATTTTATAATTATATTTCAGCATGTAGTAAGGAACATATTTCATTGATTATTTACTGCTTTAAGATTTTATTATTATTTTCTTCTTTAAGAGGCACTATACACATAATATTAGAAATCTCTGGTATATTTTATATAACGCATAATATAAAACATATGTAACACATAACACATGTATAAAACACACACATATAAACATATTTTTAAATATAGTGAATTTTAATTCTTGTCTGTAGCTACATACGATGCTGCCTTTTGTGGTTGTTGCTGAAATTCCTATTTGTTCCTCAACAGAACATATAAATACAGCACTTTTCATACAGTTTAATTTTCATTAAGTGCTGTTTTACCAGGCACATTTCAGGTAAAAACATAGTAACAGGAGAATGCTGCAGCTAAATCAACATGTATTATTTCAATTTGTGATGGTCAAATAAGAACCACATGCAAGTCTGTTTGAGCTTGATAAGACCGGGAACAAACATTCAGTGCATATTTTGCTTGAGATTGTCAGCGTTTTAATATTATGTGGCAGGCAAAATGCTACAATCAAACCGAGAACAGATGGTGAAAACACTAATGCTTTCCCAGACTGCAGAACACAACTGGATATTGTACCTCAGTTGTTACCAGGGCCCACCATGCACTTATCATGCTACATTCAACTGATAGGCAAAGAGATGAAACACAATATTTTAATAAGTTAAAATTACAGCATTCATCATATTAACTACAAATGAGACCAGTACATCTTCTTTAATGAACAGGTGTCATCAGCAATTAGGTGCATGTACAATAGAATCAATGGGGAAGAAATATCAGAGGACTTCTCCTCTGTGTAAAGGTATCTTATATATCAGTGAGAGATCTCTCTCCTTTTCTAGAACATTTAGAGAGGAAAAAAAAGCCCTGAGATTAAAGGATATTGCCAAAGGAACAACTAGGCAGTAAAATATTGCTTCTGAAATGTTCACCATGTCTGTATTTTCATTCCAAACTGCCCTCTTGGCACAGCAAGATATGCCATCTAATATTATGTAATAAAGTTCCTGAGGTATTTTACATGATCAAAAATATAGTCTGTATCTTAATGTCACGAAATTCCTCACAGTTCCTTCTGTGGCATGGAAAGTCAACCTACAAGAGAATGTTCAGAGCCAGTCTTTGTCTGCAAAGCTTGCAGTCCTACGGACAAGCATAGGTGACAGGACATAGGCTTTTTACTAGCACTTTTTTTAAGAACTCAGGTAAGGTAGCATGTGAAGTTTTACACATCGTCTGCCAGCATCCCAGAAATACTTTCAGAAAATATAAGGCTCTTTATGAAGGTTCTGAATGCATGGATAGAGTGAATCTTTGACAGCAGGACTGGCTACAAAAACACAATGTGGAAGAAGTCCTGCAGACAGGAATAAAAGAAGAAAACAACCCAGAGAAAAGACTGGAGCTGTTCCTGGAGCAAGGGGAGTGAAGAGTGACAAGGCAAGAGAGAAGACTGGACTGCTGAATGAGATGGGCCTACAAGCCCCTGTTTAGCCTTGAGAAAAGAAGACTGAGAGGGGTCCTGATCCAGGTCTATAAATATCTAAGGTGTGGGGGGCAAAGTGGCGAGGCCAGACCCTTTTCAGCGGTGTGTGGAGACAGGACAAGGGGAAACGGCCAGAAACCGGAGCATAGGAATTTCTGCACAAAGGTGCGCAAGAACTTCTTTATGGTGAGGGTGACAGAGCGCTGGAACAGGCTGCCCAGGGAGGTTGTGGAGTCTCCTTCTCTGGAGATATTCAAGACCCGCCTGGACGCCCACCTGTGTGACCTGGTGTAGGGAACCTGCTTTGGCAGGGGGGTTGGACTCGATGATCTCTGGAGGTCCCTTCCAACCCCTATGATTCTGTGATTCTGTGAAGGGCCTTCAGGATAAAGATGAGATACTAAACCATCTGGTGGAGAAGAAAAGAGAGGAAGAAGTGGCAGGTGTAGTGGGATGCTGTAGCTCCCAAGGAGGCTGCAAGGAAAGAAGTTATATCAAGGAAGGAAAGATATCTGAAGGTATGCTAAACTTTCAACAGAGGAACTGTATTTAATTATACAGAGAGAAGGAGCAGAGATACTCACAGCCAAGTCAGGATGTGGAGGCATAAGAAGACTTTACTTCACATTATGAGCCTTACTGGCAGAATGGAGCTGTTGTCCATAGCAACAGAGAAAGGCGGGAGTGAAGGGATTAAGGATGAGAAATAAGAAGCTCAGTATTACAACGCTAAGCTTGAGCTGCCGGCAAATCATGCACTGACATGCCAAAGGTGGTCCACAGCCACAGCTGGGCACATTGTGCCAGGACAGGAGTACGTTCATGATTCACCAGTGGAAAAATAAAAACCAAAGAAATGCAAGCATCCTTTCCTACAGAGTAAAACCATTTCTGCAATTTAAAGAAAGCACACATCTGTAAGATCTTCACTAATGAACAAGGAGGTAGTGTTTGCTTCACATTGTCTTCTATACCTCAGCTTCTTGAGTATTTAAAGCTTTGCGGCTTTGGAGAGTGGCATACTTGATATCCCATTTTCTTCTCTTACATTTGTATATGTTGCAACATTAGCAGGATTCTTTTCACCCTAAGCCTTGAGTTTTTGTATTCTGAGAATTTCAATCAGGAAGATGTAAAAGCATTTCTTCCCAAAAGTATACTTGGAAAGATGTTAATAATTATGCTGTGATCCAGCTCCAACTTTTCTGATTTATTTTCGTTTTGGCTGTCTGATATAAACGAGATAGATTTTGTTTCCTAAACATGATTATTTTGCCTTGTAGATGAAAATGGATAAGGCTCTCAACAGATGCACAGGAAAGAAAAATTGCCTATACAAAATCTTAAGAAAGTATCAGTTACAAGAAAACTCATGAGCACATTTAAAAAACTAGAACACATATGCATATAGAAGGAAAGTGTATTTTAGGCCATTCCAGTAAGGCAGGGTTTATTCATTAGTAGCAATTATTGACTTATTTTTAAAGATAAAAATATATATTTTTTAACTAATAAAAGAACAGAAGCTAACGTTCAGAAAGATGATAAAGTAAGTGTTCCTCATTCAGCAAAATACAATTAGTTGTGGTTTTGGGTCTTTAAGTTGCCTTCTGGTGGGGTGCCTTAACCAAGCATTAGTGAATGTCATTGTGACAGTTGTCCCTACTGTAAAACTTGAACAATACAACTGCCCCGTTCTTTCCAGAATAACTTGGAAGCCTGGATTAATTTAGAATTAACAAATAATATTACATCAGGGAATACATCTGACAAAGCTGTCATTATTCTCTTCACTATGGACCAAGACTAAACAGACACTTCTCCCTTTCGGCTATTAAAATGTCAGCTACCCTGAAGTTCATGGCTGGCAGCAACAGCTATAGCATAGTTCAAGGGAGAAATCTCATATCTAGTTGTGAACATCAACCAACACAAGAGTTCTCATCGCTTTCTGATCGCAGTGGGAACCAACAAGTTTATGATGCCAATTTATATTGAGAATCAGAAAATTTGAATACCTGTGCCAGTAAAAGAGTGTGGCTGAAAGTGAGGGTAATGTTAGGCAAGTAAAATAGGTTGGAAGAATGCGCGTCTTGCCTCTGCCATTAGAGTGGAATACCAACTACTCAGCAGAGTCCCCTACCCAACACAGAGCTGGTAGCCTCACACTTTGCATTTAGGCAGCTGCAACAAAAAACCCTCCACGCAAACCTAAAGCTTTCTTTTCCACCAAGCATGTGGGAAACTGCAGGAAGTCTGCTAATCAATAACAGAATATAATGTCATTCTAATAATAGAATTAGAAAGGTACAGTCATCTTCAACAGAGAAGGCTAACTGCTTACAGATACAGCAAAAGTTGTCTGTATTGTTGGTACAGTGTCAAAGAAATAAGGGTTGTCAGAAGTTATTGAGCATTTATTTTAGAGAGGAAATCTCTGCTACCTCATACCTCCAGGAAGTAGGGTACCAGGGGTACCAGGAATACCCTTGGGAACAGCATCACAGAACATATACTCTCACCAGTTTGGTCCAGTGAGAAGAGCAGAAATTCCTGAAACTCAGCCTAAGATCTCAAGAGACAAAAAAGCAGGGTTTAAATCATCAAGTGGATGAGGACCAGTTCAAAGATATCAAGCTTATTGGAATATTTACATATCTCAGTGAAAAGGGATGCAGATAAAGGCTATCAATATTTCATACATAATTGGCTCTATCTTTAACAGTGATTTCAGCCGAGAAGAGTACAATTTGAATCCTCTCATTTTGAACACGGACTTTCCTTGCCAACACGCACTGATTAGTGATAACATTCTCTGAAATCTGAACCACAGAATCCTTCAGACTTCAAAAACATTTTAGACAGAATTTGTTCATCCTTACCAGTTCTATGAACACAGTTTTTTTGTGTCACATTTACTTGCAGAAGACACTAGTCCATGCTGTTATTTTTCATGTTTGCTCATTGAATGTTGACTTACCTTATGAATAAAGCTTTATTTTTGATCAGGAAATTTTATAAAGAGACAGTGGACACTGGAATCTGTGCACACTGGAGAACAGTATGTCTTCGTCATTGTTGTTTACACATCTAAGCTATTTGCAGTTCACATTTTTTTACCTGATCCCTGATCCCTGATAATCTATGTGTCACAGTGTTAGTCTACTCTCTACACTAAAATGTGCTTTCATTAGAAGGATAAATCACCACCTGATTTTGTTTAGAAAATGAGTTCCACCACTGGAACATCTTCACGATCTAGGAACATTTATAAACAGCCAAAGAATTCCTTCCACGTCCTCACTTATTTAACCAGCTTGGATGACAGCAAGTGCAAGAATTCTGACAACTGCAAAAATCCTTTGAGGTTACTGCTTGGAATGAGAACTCAATTCAGAGTTCTGAGAAATCTGAGGAAATTCAGATCTCTTGGAAAGAGCCCCAGATAACGCTCAAGCTGGTATCCCAGTAGGAGAATAATAACTCCAAGGTTCTAACTGTTGTTTTCATTTTTAAAATTATGCTTTTCTTTTTAATTGCTTTTTTGTATAATCCTTAAAAACCATACTTTCATGTCACTGGATCAGGTCAATCTATTCTGACTGCCTGCTGAACTCTAGGACAGGAGGAAAAAATGGAGTGATGTTGCAAGCAGAAAACCATGTGCCAACAAGGAGGCATTTCTTCCCTTGGCCTGCCAGTAAAGTCATTGGAGAGACTCCAAAGAAAACACTGTTTCTGTTGAGCACAGAGTAGAAAAAAAATATTAGATATTATAAGGCAGATACAGCAAGTTATAGCTTCTCCACCACAGTCTTATAACATGTGATAATTCTACCACTTGAAAACCTCTTTCTCCCTCTCCTTTCTAAAGACAAGACTCTCTCCTCATCCTGGATGCAGTCATCCCTGACACTTTATATGCTTGGAATAATCCTGGTAGATGATATATTTTTGGTTGTGTCTTCCTAACTTGTGGTACATTAAACAGATAAAAACACTTAAGACCACCAACAATAAAATATCTCGTAGAGACCAGAAAGAAGGGAAGGGAGCATTATACTGTGAAGAGAACGGGATTAAATAAAGTAGGTTTCGAGGCTCAATGGGACAGATGCTGGTGTGAAACCTCCTATTTGGACTCTTGACACTAGATGTCGTTGCCACCACGTCTCCAGGAGGACAGCTGGCTCCTGCTGCAGCTCTGCTTCAATGCCTTGTTGGCAGAGGCTTGTCCTGTGCAGTATTTATGAATATAGACCTTTTGCTCTTACTGCTGTAAATACACTTGCCCTTTTCTCCCGCTTGTTTTTATTACTATAATTTCAGCCACGGACTGATGCCTAAATAGTCAGGGAAGGAGAATGCTGCAGCTATGGATAAACATCAGCTCCTTGGGAAAGTTCCCAACACCCGACAGGGATGTCTCACTCCTACACTCTGCCCCTGAGTTACACCAGTATATATAAAGCTATACATCGGTGAGTATCCCCAACCAGGCACGCTACAGGCAAGAAAGCAGGAAGGGCCTCTCACTGTTAAAGTTTCACAGGCACCGTTGGTGGGGAGACCACAGGGCAGAATCCTCTTCACACTCAGCATGCCTTGCATTCTTTCGTGAGAGTGATGAAGGACCTTCTTCAGTCCCGTCAGAATTTCATTGGTTCCTGGCTTGTTCACATGCAGGGTTAAAGATTTATCAGTTTTCAGCATGGTGCAAAGTAAACTCCCCTGTTCTCTTTCATACTTACCCAGAAATAGTCAGGGAAGAAAAAAAAAAAAAAGGCTGGTGAAGAATAAATAGAAAAGAATCTTATGCAATTGAATGGTGAAGTATCATGCTGAGGAGAGGATAAAGTAGGAAAGATACAGCTCCAGTTCTTACCTTTGTCTTTGTTTATCAGGGCTACAAATTCTTTGTCTCTCATATGTGGAATATCTAAAACAGGTGACCTCAATTAGGGCTTGCATCACAATGGTAACACAGATAAATAGCCAAAACCATGGGCATGCATTATAACTCCAAGAGTGTGTTTAGAGGCTCTGGGCTGCTATCTGCAGGTTTTAACTGTTTTCAAGGATTATGATTTTGTAAATCAGACAACACAAGAAGTTGTTGTTGTCAGATGCTTCTGCACTACTGGTAAGAAAAATTCCAAGTTATTTTTTGTCTGCCTATCAGACCTCCATTTTCAAATAATGCATATTGAGACATAAAGCTGGCATTCTTTGCTTATTGCAGAGGATTTATTAATTTTCCCTTTAGACAGTTTTTTCCTAAAACTGTGACAATCCTGTTATGCTTCTTAATTCCTTTTAGATAGATTGCTTCTGTCATTAATTTATTAATGCTCCTTGATCTGTAGACAGCACTAGACAAACAGTATTTTAGTAGCATTTCAAACAGTATCTTTATTCTGTGATGTTTATTTTTATTCTCTAAATAATCTTTGTCATAGTGTATGATTCTGCGTAATAAATGGTTCCAAGGAGGGGAATTTTTCCTTTTAGTTCTATGATCCAACAGGATTTGATGTTATCCATAATAGGATGCAGTACATTAACTTTGCCAGACTGGAAGTACTATCAGTTATTTTCCCTTATTTCTGCAGCTGAGGGAAGGGATTTACTATGCATCTCTGCTCCACATATGCACCGCTAGAACTTTTTAACTGTTTCCAGAAAGATAGAAGTCATCATGAGCACTCCTTTTTTTTTTACTGGATTATTTACTGATATTACTGGGACTAATATCTGTAAACTCTATCTAATTGTCTTTGGAGATTCTGGTTTGCCAGAACAAAATGTCTTGGTAACACAGCTAAATAAGCACTTGTACATCCCTCATCCCTAAACAAGAACTAGTGGCTATCATCACAAAGCTTTCTTTTGCTTCATTCAGAAGCCAAAGAATATGTCTTCAATAACCCAAAATGCTGTATTTCCTCATGTGGTGCCTAAGAGCATAACACATCAACGCATAAAATGATACAGTATAGCTGTATGGGACATGATTGACCTCACTTGAACATGGGGTAGAAATCCTGTTCTGAACCCACTAAGTTTTGCTGCTGAAAGTACTCCTGGCTGCTCAGGAATGCCTGCACAAGGCAGTGGTCCAGCAGAAAAGCCGTAGCCCAGTACAGGGCGGGGAAACCAGATCACAAAGACTTGTTCTGACCTCCCAGCAGACACTGCTTCCCAAGCACACTCGCTCAATTCTGCACTCGTGGCACCTACTGAGGCTTAGGCACTCTTCATGTTCTTGCATCATCTCTATTTCTCAGTCCCCTCACTCACACACAGTTCTGCTGGGCTGGAGTTAATTTTGCATGACTGCTTTCTGAAGAGAGGAAGGGGAGGAAAAAAAAGAGAAACTCTTTCTATTTTTAGACTGGCACAGTTTCTGATGATCTTGGACTCATTTCTTAGTCTACTGACACTTGCTATTAATCTCATGAATCTGTAAAGAAAACAGTTCTAAAAAATTCAAGAAATACTGTATGTCTGGTAGAAAGGCCCTTGGCATAATCTGAAGCCCAAGTCAGAAGCAAAAGCTGTATTTCCCTGCTACTTGCTTGCTTGTCAGCATCTCCTCTGCCCACTCCCCCAGAGAAGTTAGGCTTTCTAGAACGTGGGAGGCGTATCAGATGGTGTCTATCTCAAAGACCAAACAATGCTGTTACACTGAATGTAGAGGTGTTGTTTTGATCCTTTTCAATAATCCTTCCTACGGTATGTGCCTTCACAGTCAGAATACATCTTTTATAAATGTTCTTTTACAGTGTGCCTTTCTTTGGGAAACCATAATCACACTACTGTTTTCCTTCACTTACGAAATAATCTAAATGGGGCTTATTTATGTTTAGTAGTCTCTCAGAGTGCTGAGGCACTGCTGTAATATTTCCAGTCTTTAATGTCTTTCATTTAAAATTTTTAGCATCTGTAGGCTAAGCATCACTGCATTGCGCAGCCACCCTGCCCACTGGCACCACAGACATATTGTCCTTCTGCTCCATGGTCAGACTATCAGCCAGCAAGTCTATCGCCCTCAAAATGAAAGTAGAAAAGCCCTCAGCCATAGATATCTTCTACTTCTTGTAGACTTCTTACACACTCTTTACGTGCTTAATCCTCTGCCTCTTTGAAGTTGACACTTCTGACTTGGGCAGTGTGACAAAAGACAGATGGGGCTCTCAAGGTTAGCAATCATTTAGCATTCCTGTTTGTAGATAATGATGTTCAGAAAGGAAATTTCTACAACTCTAGCTATAGTTATGGCAATTGACTAACATAATCTCACAGATGTGACTTAAGAATGGAGTAAAATAGAGAAAATTCATTGCCTAAAGTGTCTTTCTTCACTGTGTGTAGTCCTCAAATTCTGGCTTCTTTCTGAGGTTACTAACATGTACAGTTGTTTTATATGGAATTTGTATGCACAAAAAGCATTCTTTACTAACATCATTATGTGCTGTTTCATTATTGCTTCTGCAACTGCTGTGTATGAACAGCAACAATCCTTTGCACTTTGCTTGGCTAGAAACTATTAGGAGTTCTTTTGAAACTCCTAAGATGTCAGTTGTGAAATGGCATTAATGGAAGAAAAAGAAAAAAGGAAAACAAGGAGAATGGCAAAGCTCAGGAAGATGTGTTTATTATTATTCATGCACCGACTAATGTGGGATGTCACTTGCACAGAATCAAATGTCTACCCATAGCCCAAAGCACGGGATGCCCACAGGTGGTTTTCCGGGTAGTTACATTCCTCTCCTTAGATCAGAAATTGTTCTCCCTAAGCTATGTTGATATATTTTACAATGCACACTTCAGAATTGGAGCTTAGCCTTCCCTAGAGTGTTGCTTCATTTTTCTGAACTCATTACTCCTTGAGAATTTTCTGCCTGCTCTTCACTTTCTTCTTCCACTTTTCTGTCACTATAAAAGAAAACAGAGGACATCACAGGTACACAATGGACGATTGCATCCTGGAGAGCTTACAACACAAAATGCTATTCTCAGCTTGAATCTCATGTTTTAGAGGCTGGAGGATCTAAATGAATGAAATAACAAGATACTTCAGAATGCCTATGAAGGGCAAATCTGAATAAGGCAAAGTCAAATTTGGGGCATTAATTACAGCATTTCAAGCAGATATAGGAAAACACGAGTGTTGCTGCCCAAAACATTTCTGCTGCCTTCTGTAGGGTAATGTGTACTACTCTAATCACTCATATTCAAGAGAGGGACACAAACTGGAGGATGGTCCTGGATTTGGAGACAGTGCCACATAAGGCTGCCTAGGCTTGCTTAATTCAGTAAAGCAGCACTGAGAATTGTTTTGATCATTAATTACAAATATATAATTGCATTGTTAGGAAAGGAAAATTCTGTCTAAATGAGAGAATAATTTGTCACTAATTACAGGCTGATAATAAATAGGTCTGGGATGGAGAATTTGAAGAAAATTCTGAATAAATGTAAACTGAGCTTCTGAAACAGCCTTTGAACTGCAAGAGAAGATGCAAAACAAGATGGCCAGGCCAAGCCAGGATATCAGTCCAAGGATACATCTGGAGCCCAAGGCCAGGCAGGGCAGAGCTGTGGGGAGGTAGAGAGACATCCTACAGCGTTGCTGGGGAAGAGTTCGACATCCCAGTAGGGGCTAAGATGGGCAGAATGGGGGAGACCTTAGTGAGGTGCTGGAGGGAACAGTCAGACCTTTTGGTGCCCTCAGGGCCCTAACCAAAAAAAAAAACCAAAGCCATACAATAATTTAACTGTTAATAAATTAGGTTTTGAAAGTCATTGGAAAGTCCTCTCTTGACATGGTTATTTCAGTTCATATTGCTTAGGTAAATAGGTATGAGAAAGGGGACAGGAAACCTACTTCTAGCTAGTGAAATCCCATGAAAATATTCATGAGCGATGAATCAGATGTGTCCTGAAGGGGACAAATGGTGGCTCGTGCAACTATTTGCTCAAAAGCTATATGTTCTACAACTCCTCTCTTTGCAAATAATAACAAAAATAACTCAAAAAATATTGACCACTGTAATTCCAGAGGTTCACATAATATAAGCAAAAAATACGACTACCAAAATGCTTCAAACAAACACACTTCTAGTCTCCTGTGAAGGTACCTGATTCTTTATGTACTCAATACTGCGGTGCACTTGGCTGTGTTATCACTGTAACTGTCTTCTCAGTGCTGAGTTCTGAGCTATAGACAATAGACTCAGGCAATAGACTTCATGGCTTGAGAATTTATCATACCTGTTAAACCACTCTTCTTCATAGAGGAGACCAGCATATGAAAGGTTTAACAATTCCATCTGCCAGAAATGTTTTTAGACCATAAAACATCAGCATTCAGTGTTCCTGGAACAGAAACAGTGAAGGAAAAAGAAAAATCAAAGCTTTTAGCTTTTAATTTACTGTGCTGTATTGAGCGTCATCAATTAGGTGATTTTAAAAGTTGTTTCAAATCAATCCTGGGTACCCTAGATTATGAGTATTCCATTAAATTTAAATATGCTGACTTTGTAACTTAGGATGAAGTGTTAGATGGAGAGTATATTGTCATAGTGGCTTTCCTATGGCTTAATGCTGCAAGAAATAATGTTTCGAGGCAAATCTAACTGTTGATGCACATCCAGATGGAAGTCCGTCTTTTGAATAATTTAGTCCTGAAATTAAAGCAACAAGAGTGAACTTACCCTAAGTTTCTTACATACTTGTAGTGCTACCATGTTGTCATAAGGCACTGAGGCTGCTACTCTTCAGGGTTTCTGTTTTTAAATGAGTTCACAAAAACAATAGGCTTTGACTTGAAATCTAAGTTATATGAAAACATAGGCTGGAAGAATAAACTTCTTAGAGAAAATCTGGTGAAGAACAATAATATGTTTGTAAATACTTTTCTCTCTTTCCTCTGAAGCCTTGCAGGTTGGAAGGAAGGTAACTTCCAGTGCAACAGCTTCTAGGGACTTGCTGAGTTACCATTACCTTCCTCTACTCCTTCTGGATGGTCTGGGACATATTTTTATCTTCTTGACCCCTCCTAAGGCTTTGGTTCTTTTTTTTCCAGAGTTTGTTGCCAATCATTTTTATTTCTTCTGTCTTTCAGCTGTTTCCACAGAAATCTCAAATCTCAAATTTCTTAAAACTTATTAGGATTGTATATCACTAAGAAACTGTTTCCTGAAAAGGCAGACAAGGTTAAATAGCCTTATAAAAAAAAATCAAATGCATAAATAAATTCATATAAATACAATGAACCATTTTTTAATTTTTATTTTTACTAGAAAATTTCTTCAAAACATACAAAGTTTACAATGCAGCTTGTGACACACAGTTTAACAGCACAGTAAAACCAAAATCAGATTCCTATACCCCACAGTGAGCAGAGGGGTTGTACTCTATGACCTAAAGAGATCCCTTCCAACCTTACCTGTTCTGATGCTGTGATATTCTGTTCAATGCTATCAGCCATTTAGTATTTTAAATATCATTAAATATCATACCATGTTGGAAGCAGATTAACAGATAGAACATGAGTACACATGAATAAAGTAGCTACAGATGTATTTCCATTTCAAAGTATATTGCATGTTTGTTCATTTTCTTCCACCTGCATGTCATATGATTTGACTCTTTATCTGTGTATCCTCAGTAACACCATCCCTTGTGTATTCAAATCTCACCCACAGGTACATACTACCCTTTGAATTCCAATTGACGAGCAGTTCACCCAGGGGGATAGGCTAGTAGTGTTGCCTTGTGATGCACAGTTGAATGTGGCCCCACATATAGATGTAAGATTTTTCATGTTCATGTGGAGAGCTTGTCCCACTGTCCTTCAATAACTGAAGACAGTCATGCAAACAGGTACCCAGAACAAGGTCAGATGAGGGTGTGTAGCCAGTCATATCATGGACTTCTTGATGGGTGGATGAAGGATGATCATAAGTCTCAATAAACACATTTAAGCAAGAACCGGGAAGAACTGAAAGCTATTTCTGTGCTGCTGGAGGAGTCTGCCCTGGATGCATAGCCACACAGTGCATAGCTTTGTCTCCACTCTGCTCAATCCCAGAGTGGACTTTCAGCAACAAATCAAATCAGACAGAGGATCAACCTTTGAAACTTTGCCAGAAACCTAAAGATGGTTGGGCCAGATCCAAGATTTAAAAGTACACTGTCAGAAAATTTTAATGAGGTCCAGAGCCTATAGGAATGCCAACATATTGATTTAACTTTTCTCAGCACTATAGGTTTTTAAATTATTCTCTCATATCCTTTTCTAAAAATATTGTTCAGCTTCCATATTCCTTTTATTCTAAAAATATACAAACACAGGAACACAGTGTAACCTTGCCAACTGATACCCTTCCAAGTAAGAAAGCATATAGTTCAGAAGAGTTTCTCCATTATCACGTAGCTTCTTTGTAATATCCTTTTATTTTTACAGTATTATATCCTCTATCTCATAGCACAAACCCTGAAAGCTTATTTTTTTCACAAGAGGTCATTAATGTCAGTCACTAGAGGCATGCCTCAGGGCTCAGCACTGAGATTGGTACTATGTAATAATGTTATTAGTGACTTGGATGACGGGAAAAGAGTTTACTGCAGATTTGCTGATGATTAAAAAAAATGGTGCGGAGTGGCTGATGCTTCACAGGTCATCCTGTCATCCAGAGGGACCTTGACAGCCTGGAGAAATGGGCAGAGAATTTCATGACATTCAACAAGAAGTGCAAATTCCTGCACTTGAGGAGGAACAACCCCAGGCATTGGTACCTGCTGGGTAAGCAGCCTGGAAGAAAAGGACCTGGGGGTGCTGGTGGGCACCAAGCTGAACATGAGCCAGCCATGTGTCCTTGTCCCAGAGGATGACAGCACCCTGTACTGTATTAGATACAGCATTCTAGGAAGTCAAGGGAGGTGATTCTTTACTCAGCATTGGCAAGTGCTGTGTCCAGTTCTGGGCTCCTAACTACAGCAGAGCCATGGAGATATTGGATGGTGTCAGCCAAAGGACCATTAGCATAAGTAATATCTTGGACCATCTCTCCTATAAAGAAAGTCTGGGAGAACTGAGTCTGTTTAGCCTAGAAAAACAGAAGGCTCAAGAGTATCTTACAAGTGCGTATTACTTCCTGATGAGGGGAGTAAAGAACAAGCCAGGCTCTTCTGAGTGGTACCCAGTGGCAGGACAAGAGGAAATGGACAAACATAGAGAGCACTCAGTCTATTACTTAGGCACGTACAGACAGCAGCTCCAAAGCTGTGAAACAATCACTCAGGAATGGTGATGAAACATTTCATAGCACTTCTGATGAATGAATGAATAGCTTGCATGTATTTCTGAGAGGTAATCCAGTCTTTTATTATGTAGCAGTTTTCAAACTACAGAAGATTCTTCATGTATGAAGAGCGAGTCTTTCAAGCCAAGCAATCTTTCATTTCAGATAACCATATTCCTTGGCACTAACTTTTTGACTGTTGGCAGAGAACATTATTTGTATTTCTCACAAAATGTTTTTAATGAGGACAATATTTCTAAGCTGCTACTTAACTTTAGCTATTAGGGGCTAAATGCAAACTAGGAAACCGGACTTTGTTTGTTTCTTTAACTTTCTCTTAACAAATGCTTTGCTTTTAACAACTTTGCTCCTAATGTCATACACTGAGTAAAGCAACAGCTCTTACAAGACAAAAAAATTCTAAAAATCTGGCAATGGAACATCCTGTGGAGTCCCTTTGTGTCGAGCCCTGCTTCCCACTACTCTGTCACTTACCCAAGATCTTCCTGGATTATTTCCTGGGCTTTACAAGCAGTCGGTGCTGTCTCAGTGCTTTTCCTTATGAAGTCAAGATACAAAGTCTGCTTCTGCAGATATTAAAGACAATGCTGAGTACTTTCAAAAATTCTGTAACAAATTAATTCATTTTTGTGATAAGACAAATATGCAGTCATTTTTAAATCAGACATTCATCATGAATAAAGGCCAAAGACCTGGAAAAGGGTTTAAATTTTACTTTAGACAGTATTCTACTAAAACGCTATAGAATGCATATTATACTTTGCCATGTATGCTATATCTTAACTTAAAAAGTACTTCAAGCATTTGGAGATGGATAAAATCCCATTTCTGTAAATAGCCTTTCAACTGTAATTTCCTACACACTTGAACCAGTCTAAAGAAAGAGCCAGAACGAACACAATTTTATCTCTTATAAATGTCACTTGGAAAATGTGCACATCAAAAATGTCTCTTCTGGATATTCTCTCTATTTGTGCACATGTAAACTTTTCTTTGAAAGTACAAAGATAATATCTATCTTATGATAATTTGCAGATCTTATGGAAGAAGTTCATGTAGCAAAAACTAATTCTTCCAAATCCTCATATCACTACTTCCTAATCACTCTGGAGTCCCCAGTACAAGAAAGACAGAGAGCTGTTGGAGAGGGTCCAGAGGAGGGCCACAAAGATGATCAGGGGGCTGGAGCACCTCCCCTATGAAGACAGGCTGAGGGAGCTGGGTTTGTTCAGCCTGGAGAAAAGAAGGTTGCGGGGTGACCTCATTCCAGCCTTTCAGTACCTAAAGGGAGCCTATAAACAGGAGGGGGAGTCAACTCCTTGAAAGGGTAGATAACAGCACGACAAGGGGAAATGGTTTCAAGCTGAGGGAGGGAAGATTTAGGTTGGATGTCAGGGGGAAGTTCTTTCCTATGAGAGTGGTGAGGTGCTGGAACAGGCTGCCCAGAGAGGTTGTGGGTGCCCCGTCCCTGGAGGTGTTCAAGGCCAGATTGGATGGGGCCCTGGGCAGCCCCCAGTCTAGTATTAAATGGGGAGGTTGGTGGCCCTGCCTGGCAGGGAGGTTGGAGATTCATGATCCTCGAGGTCCCTTCCAACCCAGGCCATTCTGTGATTCTGTGGTAGTTCATGAACAGAAGCACTCTTACCATGAAAACCTACATTAGTTTTCATGACTGATTATGTTTTATAATTTTTAATTAGAAAAAAAATGTCATATGCACACAGACAACACTGACATGATAGAGATCTGCTACAAAGTTCCGTAGTCAACAGCATATTTTTTTTGTATTTTACAACAAAATAAGCAATCAACTATTTATACTGTTTTATCCCATTTTCTAAGAGGTTATTTCAGGGGATTTTCTAAGAGGGATATTTCAGGGCCAAAAAACCAACAACAACAAAAAAAAAAAACAAGAAAAAAACCCACCTGTATCTACTGAAAGCAATGTTTATTTTTTAAACATCTACAGCTGTCAGAAAGTTTGCAATTGTATAAGCAATAGGAAAAGAAATATTACATCAGCCTAAATATGCTGACATTCTTAAAAATGAAATGTATCCATATTTTCTATTGCTACTTCAGCAAATTGACAGGTTTTATGAAGTCACTCATTTTAGCGACGTGAATCTGTGATACATATTCCATGGGCCCCAATATCAAGAAACAATTGAAACAAAGTTGGTTTTCTAGCTGCTGTTGTTAATACTGACAAACTTCTAGATGACCTCTAAAGGTCCCTTCCAACTCCAACAATTCTATGATTCTATGACCCTAGATGCATTATGGTGCATTATGGGTGATCGTAAGCCCACTCTCACCCTCTGCCATCCCTTTTGAGCTCAGCCATTCTAGCAAGAGTCTCATCAGCTTCAATAGAGCCTTCTGAATGCCATGTCACATCTCTTCTTTCACAGGATGCCTGTGATCTCTACAGCATGACAATTTTTCTTGACAGTTTACTTCATATTATAATTCTCCACGTTTATGAAATGTCTTTCATCAGAGGATCACATCGAACCTTTCAACAGCTAGATTATTTTTTATACTGGTTATGTATATAAATAAATTTCATGTCCTGACTTCCCTACTCTTTTCAGTAGTCAAAGCTATTTTCTTTGAACAGGTATGTCTCATTTAATGGTCTCTCATAACCAGGACTGCTGGAATTTCAGTCCACACTCTCCCTGTTCTCTAGAGGCAGTTGTCAGGAGCACAGAATATAATGAATGAGATTTGTATTTGTCAAATAATGGTAAAGAACTACTCATGACTTGAACTTGCTAATGCAGGAAACAAGTAAGATCAATTTTTTTTTAAGAATTCCAGCTAAAAATAATCATTACCATTGCTATAGAATATTCCTCTCAGTACACTGGTAATTTTGCATGGTTTTGCTCTGACAGAAGTGAAGATGTGACCATCTACAGGAAGTGCTCTGTGCCACATATACAATCATTCCTAGATTTTTTCTTTTTGAATGAGCTATCGCCTAAGAAACAGGCCCATGGAACAACCTAATGTTATTAAGCTTGATGTCTAATGACAAGCCTGCCATTATTAATGATCATGCTGAAATCCTCAGTAATATCAGATAATTCTATTTCTCAAAATTCAGAATTCTTCCGTATTTCAAAACATTGGGTTAACTGTGTATGCCTGCATTAATTTCACAAAGTTGTTATCTCATACGTAAACTGCTCTGAAAGATGCTTTCTACCATTTCCAATTATGATGTAGCCCAAAGTAATTTGAAGGATAGTTAATCCATTTCTTAAGATGCCTAAGGATTGCAGAACAATCAGTAGATGCTTAGATAAAACAAATTGCTTATTATCTCCTCATGATGTGTCCTTCGTATATTCAGATATTGCAGGTGATGACTTTGATGCAACCCTACAGAGATATTTAGGTTTAAAATTCTATTTAAAGCCTTAATTCTTGGTGGTTTCAGTGGAAAGAAGGTAATTTAAACAGGATTTAGCCATTTAATTCCCTTAAGGATTGTAAGCCATTGTCTTTCCATAGCAAATAGCTCATCCTTGCTTTCCAGGCAGTTCAGTGTTGATTGTTTTAGCTTTTGGCTCCTTAGCTCTGTGGAAGTTAATCATCACGTTCTAGGAGGATTGTGGATCATTATCAACAACATTTAGCAATTTGCTTTTACAGTGATAATAATGCAAACGTTATAAAAACAACTCTATCATAATGTCTGAACATAGATGAGTAGAGCTAAGAAACCCCTGTGAAACTTCATCGTTGTATTTCACTTGCGTTCTGCCACTCAGCATTGTATCTTTTGCACAATCATGAAAACTCTGAAATAGAAAAGAAAAAAACAGCAACAACACAAACAACATTAATTTTGTCCTCCCTGGTGACTATATTTATAGAACTCTGGAAATTATAGACCTAAATTAATTGAGAAGACTCTAACTCAACATACTGGTTTTGGACTAGGACCATGCTGGAACTACTTCCTATGCAACAGAATAAGTTTCCTAACATTTAACATGGTTGAATCCCCTGAGAGGAGTCATTTAAGAAACTGGTTACCTATGGAGTTAATCTAATCCCACTTAAGAAGCTTCTCACTTAAGAAGCTCTGATTCCTCCTTTCATTTGGGTCATCTTGGCACACTCTACTTAAAAACAAGCTTAGAGAAACATGGAAAACAAAGGTCTCTGGAGGCTACTTAAACCATTCAGAATCAAATTGTCACTGCATGGAAAATGGTATCAACCTGGCTGTAGTTCATTTTAAGTATGTCCTCACAAATGTTGTAAAATTAAGAGCTCCCTTTGATTGTCTGAGTAATTTCCCACGTGAACAAATATTTTGCCTGTTTACATACTGGATTTGAGACAGTCTCCCTTTCAGTGTTCTCAGTAAAATTTTCTGTACTACACATTTTCTGGGTTACAACATCATATCGGATGTGAATTCCTCTTCACTAAACTCATTTCAGTAGCTCCCTGTGGTTGGATGAATTATTCTGTGACACTACTGTATTTTTGAAGTCTTCTTCCTTTTTTTCTTCCTTTTGCCTACCAGGCTTATTTCTCATTTGCATATGTCAGTCATTGTCTGCCTCATTTGCTTAATTAAGAGTATGGTTCGGCTCTACTAATGAGAAAAAACCTAACTCCTATTATAACCTGTTAATGTAGAATAGAGAAACTGCATTATGTTTCCAATTCTTGGAAAGTAATCTAACCTCCAGTACTGGATTAATATTAATGTTAAAAGGAAAAACCTCGTGCCTCAAGATATAAGCATTTCTTTTATTATTAACTATGCTATAGGAACCTTAATTATGTGCAAGCTATCATCAGAAGGCTGAAAATCAACGTTTTCAATCTTGGTTATCTCAAGGCAATTATTGTAAGCTGTTTCTGCCACAGGTCTGATTTTTACAGTGTTACACACAGACATCCCTGAATGGAGGTGAAGGAAGATAAATGCATTCACTACACTTGAAAATGAGGTCATCTATTTAGAAGCCTACACTGCACTCATACATCGACAATTTTAGTTTGGATTTAAGTTGCTAAAAATGAGAGCCCACCAAATGTAGGCAAGTACTTTGAATGGCACAGGAGAGCTGCTGCATCACAGAGAGCTATAACTTACAGTGTGCAATGTCACATGGTAGTCAAAATTATTTTGGCTCTTACCAGTGGCATTAGTGGTATGCTATAGTAAGCGGAGATGAGGTCACCAGCAAAACGTAACAACTATAAATGGAGTGAGTGGACAACTATCAGAGCCAACATGTAGGAAGAGTACACAGTTCAAAATAAAACACGGATGTCAAATCTGAATGCCACATATGGCATCAAGAGCATCAGTATATGAAGCACTATAAAGGACACCATCAAACCCTTAATGTCCCAGGTAAATGAGTGTCAACAGGAAGCCAATGCTTTTTTTTTTTTGTCAGTCTATGTTTGGCAAAAATATACTTATTTTTGGCAAGACCTAAAACTCTGTTTGATCAGAAATGTCAAGGATTTTTGTCACCAGTATACTTTCATATTTCTCTTCTTGTTGATAACAGTACTGTAACCAAACATTAGAACCCTTCTTGTCAGACTAAATCAAAGATAAGCATTTAGAAATAAATATGTTTTGTTTGTAGCTGTGGCTTGCTACAGACAGTGTATGATACACCTCTGGGAAGAACAAAAGCTTGGCTTTTTTGGAAGCCATATATTTCTTTTGTTGCTGAGAGTAATACAAGTGCAGCTTCTCCCATGGCAGTAAGCATGGAAACATTGCTGACACTGGAATATCGGCAGCATAGCAGTCATTGTAACAGACGTATAATGTGTTCCATTACATGAAAACTTTTCCATGATCCCAGATGTAGTGAAGATCCTTTTTTTACACCAGTTAACCTAATTAGGAAGAGAGAGGAGTTTTAACTACTCAACAGTTAAGGCAGCTGTAAAATGTCTCGCTTAATTTGGTTTAGGGCTGTTGTGAAATATGGATATATAAATATATAAGGTTTCCCAAGTCTTCATTACAAAAGATTGTTATCTGTTTCAGTCTGTATAATGTTAAATAGAATAAAATAAAGCAATCCATAACCTATGCCAAGTTACAGGCACCAGTCCAATCTTTAAGCTCAAAGACAAAAAATCTCTGCGATACATTCCAGTAATGTTACACATGGGAGAATTTACATCTACTTTCAGCTGGTTTATACCTCATGCCTCACATCAGGAAAGCAATTGGTTTTCTTCTTTAAGGCAATCGCAAACGGTATTCTAATGTATATATCACTTTATGTGTTATCTTTGTAAGTCACAGAATTCAGCTAAGCCATCTGACTCAAAGTTAGCCTGTGGCTGAGAATTATATGGGTCAATTATACAATACTCTTCCTATCACTTCTAAATCATTCGCCTCTTAATTTCAACGACTGTCCTCTTAAGAGGGTGAAAAGGATCTAATTGCCTCCCTGTGGACCACTTGCAAATGCATACCCCTCTGAAATTCACTTTTTTTTGCTCCTGTGTGCTGTATTCCTGTGCAATTTAATTTGATTAAAATACCTTCTTTGCCAGAGTTGATGATTATTTTGTCATCTCTTCAGATTATTTCTGATAAATTTCCTGGCAAGATGTCCAACACAGAATGCCATATTACTCGTGAAACATAGATTACAGGGATACAACAGGGATGGTTGTTTTTTGTTGTTGTTGTTTTTTCTTTTTTGTGTTTTTTTTTTCCAGATTTTTCCATACTCTTTTTCTTTTCTTTATACAGTTGAGGGTATTAGAAATACATGTTCACATTTTTTTGTCAGTGTCACTGAGCTCTGGCTCACAACATTTATTGTTGTTGAGCATATTCACCAGAACACAGTGTAATAAGGTCACATCTTTGTATTGCTAACAGTTCCAGCTAAAGCTTCATTGATTCAAATGTACAGGAGGTTGTAGCCTCAGGAGAATGAGGACCAACAGTAGTGTTCTTAACTGGTAAACCTGAATTTCAGAACATCAGAGGTTAACAGTATATACTCTGGAGAAGAGGTCATTCCAGAGAGGCCCCACAGCCTAAAGTGTTGTACCATTTTAATTTTTATTGCCTTTTTTCAGGCTTTTACAGTTCTTCCATCTTGCAGATTGTAAGGAGAGGGATTCTACAACCATTTTTCTACTTGTGACAATGCCAGCTGGAGCACATGAAGCGAACAAGTGGTTGCTCTTGCATTTGCTTCATGACAGTTGAGATTTCTCTCAGATTTTGTCTTGGCTCTTTGACAATACTAAGAACCAGTTAAGGAGAAAAATAACCAAGGATTAGTTCTGCCACAGCTGAAGCTAATCTAAGCCTATATTGCTTGTTTCACAACCTTCCCATCACACATCCCCAGTCCTCTGCAGAACCTTCTAAGCTCATTTAACAGTACTGTGAAATAGGCCAGTATTCACTTAATGGAAAACTAGCCTGGCAAAAATGTGACATGGTTTGGCCTTCTTCAAGTCTCCAATCCACGAACAGAAAACCAGGAGTATTAGAATAGAGATGGGGGAATAAGGTTCAGCCCTGCAGGGAAACTACAGGGAATTTTATCTCCACCTATTCTGACTTCAGAGAGGTCAGCAAAACCGAATTTTATCCCAAGTCTTTGCGTTTTTATGACTATATAAATTCAAACCATTGCATTTTTTAGCACTCAGTGTATTTCAGAGTATCATGGCTAGATAATACTCATCGCAGTCTGTCTTTTTTCATTGGCTCTGTGATTAGCATTCTGTCATTGACTGACAGGAATCTTGAATAAAAATTCACTATTTCTTAGGGCACAAAACAGAATATCTATTTGGTTGGTATTTGTAATAAATATTTTTCTAATAATATATAAAGCACTGACTTCCTGTCATCTGGCATTCTAAATTCTTGTTATAATAACAGGAAGTATGATATGTAACATTAATTCCCATTCCAAACTTCGTATTTATTTCTCTGAGTGTCTGCGAGTGTCAGGAAATGGCAAAAAAATAACAAGTCATATTCTGGGGAAAACAAACAAACAAACAAACAAACAAACAAGAAAACCCACCCAAAACCACCACAGCACAGAAAGAAGTATTTTATTTAACGTTTCTTTTAGAAAAGCTGATGGCTACTCAGCACCAGGCAGAACTTGTGCATAAATGCAATGCTATGCTAAGTGGTGTGGAAATACCAAAAGACTGTGAAATACTTTCTAAGGAGCTGTTAGCATGTGCCCGAGGCTATGCTGCTGAGCTGCAAATTTAAAGGGCGTGTTTTCATCAGTATTCCAGTCATATTTGTTAGTGAGCAAGGAGAACGATAAATAATGCCAAAAAAATCTGAAAAGTTGCTATGTATTTTAGAAACTTATTGTGTTGAGAAATACAATGGCATGCCCTTTGGTATTTTTATTACTTTCTGAGGGAATGACCTGAAGTCCAGCCTTATGTCCGCATATATTCCTAGTGCAATGCTGCCATTTATGCACATTGTTACCTTAATGCTGGTCCAGAGCCTCAAGCATAACATTAGTATTCAACTCTAAATACGTGAATAACATTCTTGATATCACATGCCCAATGGTAAACATCTACATGCCTGGAGAGCAGAGGCTGCAGACTTCTGGAACATAAATATATCATTACGTACTTTACAATCTACTGCATGTATCTATGAGCAACTAAGCAAACAGTAACATCCAAGCATTTTCTAAAGCAACCTAACATGGTGTCCACATCGTCACTACGTAATTAAAGCTATATGGATTAAGAATATATTAGCAGGTGGCATATTTACACTCTTGAAAAATACATAGCAAAACCTGGCTTTCCAAAATACTCAGAAATGTCTCAATATGTGCCAAGCTGAAGCCCAGTGGTGGCAGACTGCTCTGGAAGATTCAGTTTGGTTGAGTGAAGCAGTTAGCACTAGCTGCCCACCCTTCTGCCAAAGACCACCATCTCCTCAGCTATGCTGATGCAAACTGACATTGGCAGATTCCCACATTCAACAGAGTAGCCAAATGACAGCTGGGAGCAGTAACTTCCATAACTATTCCAAATAAATCCGCTACCAAACATGAGTCGACCATAACTCTCCGAGAGGCTGAGCACTTGCAGTTTGAGCTGAATGGAAATCTCTTTTAATAAATAAATAAATAAATAAATAAAAATCCCAAGATTCTGTCAAAGTGTGAGAACAGCTGTGAAAATGTGAAAAATTATTCAGGCCAAGTAGAAGTTATTAACGCACTAATCAAGTTAATAAAAACTGAGTCTTTGCAGTGGAAAAATTATCTTTTCTTCAATTCAATACAAGCTGAAAAAATGGAAGCTCCAGGCACGTCCAACCACATTGCTGAGTCTAACCAATCTACTTCAGATGCTGATTTCTGAGCCCTTAAAGAAGAGACAGCTAAAAAAAAATCACTTCTGAAAATCTGACCTTACATTTTCCACAAGTTGCTACCTACTGCTGCTACCAAGCCTAGACGATTATTTATGAGTGCTTAGAATAGGAGATCTATAATATAATAGCTGCATCATTTCATTACCAAACTTATATTAAAAGTCTTGGGAAATAAGGAGAAGTCATTGCTTTAAGAAATTACAAAGGCAATCCTTTCAGAGAAGAAATATTTTTGTGAATAAATGTAGTTGAAAAAACGTGGTTTTGGGCATGTAAGATTGTAACACATTTATCTCATGTACATAAGATACGCACAGCTTTGGTTCACAGAAATGTCTTACAGCATCCTCTGTATTCATCATCAAATATTGATATAATAAATACACATACCTTCATTTATGTCTGAAAAAACTTGAGCATGTGAAGAAAAAAAATCTGTTTTTATATGGGTAATTTTTATTAGGCAATCATTCTAGGAAAAATGCAACACAAGGAAGCCACTCACAAAACAACAGAAAAAAAACCAAATCTGTTTAGGCAAAAGAGAGAAGTACAGAAATCTCTTAAAGTAATCTCAAGATAGCTGTGCGCTGCCCTCAGTGCTCCTTAAGCATAGTGACCAGGGTCTGGGCAAAATTTCAGCACACTTCTGTTTGGACTTGAGTGAAAATCTCTATACATCTGTGCTGAAATGCTAATTCTGTCTGCTTTCCAGAATGTAAAGCTTTATTCCTTTCTCTTTTTTTTTTTTTTTTTTACCCCATTCTCCTAGCTCCCAAAGGAAAATCCCACAGTGCTCCCCATGCCCTTCTTATACTTCAGTAAGCCAAAAATACACAAAGAATGTTCCATTGCTAATATTATATAGCATATTCACTGTCATAGCTATCTATTCTGATGCTGAGTTTGTAAGACATCCAAGCAATACCTGCAGTTGCACGGATAAAATGGCATAAAACAGTGGGAAAACACCCAAGATACTATTAATTATAGCATAACCATTAAATGTAAAGGAATGAGGTTAAGATTGATCCTCAGGAAAACTTGACTGCAGACAGGAAGGGGCTGCTTATACCTCCTTGAGTGGAAGTCAAGAACCAGAAGACCTATTGCAGGAGGTAACTACTACTGACTCCATCGCCATCTGCCAGCATAGGGACTTCCAAAGCAAAGTGAAGGCTTTACCCCCCTGAAAACTTAAGGCCGACACCTAACCTCCCAACAATGGCTCTTAATGGGACACGTACCCCACTGGATGCAGCCAGCGGCCCATGCAGCACATAGGACGAGATAAGACAAGAGGCGAATGCCTTAACTTGTGCCAGGGGGAGGTTCAGATTGGATGTTTGGACATTTCTCCTCAGGAAGGGTGGGTAGACTTTGGAACAGGCTGCCTGGGGAGTGGTGGAGTCACCGTCCCCAGAGGTGTACAGGAGTGTGCAGATGAGGCACTGAGTGACATGTGTGTTTTGTGTTGGGTCGATGGTTGTACTAGATGATCTCTGTGGTCTTTTCCAACCTTTATGAATATATGATATGAGGAGCTGGTAGGCGGAGGCCTGTGGCTGCTAATCACACGACAAGAAGAAAGGATAGGGCCGAAGGCACCGGCACAGAGGGCTCACCCCTCGGTGATCCTTCACACGCCCCTCTCTCCATAACCTCCCCTTCAGGTCCCCGCTCCCTCCTCGCAGCTCCGTTGCCCGCCGCCCTCCCGCTGTCCCCATAGCAACCGCGGCTTCACGGCCCCTCCTGCGCATGCGTGGCAGCACGGGAGGAATCCGCACATGCGCAGGCGATCCGGCGGCACCCACCTCGGGGCTGGCCCAAGCCACCGTGTGGTGCTTGCTGCGGCTCTCCCGTAGCTCTCTGCAGCTCCCTGCCGGGGCGGGGCCGGCTCCTGCGGCCGCCCCAGCGCAGCCCCGCCGGGCCAGGCCGAGCCGACGGCATTTCCGGGGGAGGGAGCGGTGTGCGGGCTGGCGGGGAGCGGCGCGGCGCGAGCAGAGTTGACTATATATGGTCAAAGGCAGGGGAGAGCGGCGGGCCGTGCGGGCGCTTCCTGCTTCGTGCTGCTGGGCGCCGTGGGGCTGAGGCGGCGGCGGGGAGTAGAGCGCAGCGGCGGCCGTCTGCCCGCCTGCGTCCGCTTCGTCAGCGCCGCTGCACGAGCTTGTGGACGAGGATGCCGTACGAGATCAGTAAGCCCCGGCGAGGCGGAGGGGAGCAGGGCGGGGAGGGCGGCCGGGGCTCCGGCTGCGGCCTCGCTGCGGGGCGGCGGCCGCTCGCCGTCCGCTGACAGCAACAAGTGACCGCGCTGCTGGGAGGCGGCTGGGAGCCCAGGGACTTCAAACGCCTTTTTTTCCTCCATTTTTTCCCCCTTATTTATTTATTTTTTTCATTTTTCCCATAGAAAAAGTGTTCGCCAGCCTCCCGCAGGTTGAACGAGGCGTGTCCAAAATCATTGGAGGTGATCCTAAAGGCAACAATTTTCTCTATACCAATGGGAAATGCGTCGTCATCCGAAACATCGATGTAACGTATCCCGATGTATTTATTTTGTCTCTTTGCGTACCCCCTCGCGAAGTTCCACCGCCCCCTTCCCTCGGCTCCCGTATCTCCCCGTGTTCCCCTCACGTCGGGGAGCCGCGCTGGAGGTCGTGGCTCAGCGCGGGGGATAGGAAGGAAGGTGCGTGACTCAGGCAGAAGCAGCGGCTGCGGAAATTCCTGAAGAATCGCAGTGAAACGTGCAGCTCTCGCCCTCTCTTTGCATGGAGTGCGAAGAGGAGACGCTGATAGTTCTGCCTGGCCTTGTGCGTTTTCTGAAATAGCACTGTCAGGAGTTGGGAGGTGTGTTTGCCTAATAAATGAAGACTTCCTTATTTGTTGCATTGGGCCTTTGGCTTGTAAGAGCAGCATGCAAATGCTTGCAAATTCATGAGTCCCCAGCTGCTTCTTTCCCTAGCATTCCAGGAATCACAGCAGTTGTCAGGCACTTGATTCTGTGGTAAGTGCCAGCACACCTTGTTTTCAGCCCTGGTCGTAGGGGACTTTTCTCATTCATTCAACGTTGGAACCCCCAGATAATGCTTTCACAGTGGTGTGGTGCATTTGTTTGGTTTTAATCTTTGGTGGTAAGCAGAGAAATGTTAGATGGGTTCCTTAAATAATATCTCTTCAAAGATGGCATTCAGTTGAGAACTATGGAGGAAGCATAACATAGCTATTGTTCAGCTCTTGGTTTTAAAAAGTTTTTACTTACTCCACGTAAATGATAATCTTTAGAAAAATCTAACTCTGCCCTGAATTTCCTTCTTTACCATAAATCTGCCTGTGGAGTGGAGTGCTGCAGTGGGGCAGATCCGACTTAGTAGGTCTCCATCACAAATATGCATTTGTTTCTGGTTGCTTTTCCTTCTGCAAAGTGGGTTTTTGAGCTGTTTTCCTTATTAATCTCATTACTCTCTCTGTATTTGGGTATTTATTATTATTTAGCAACACAGAAATGCTACTAAACAGTTCCTTGCGAACATCTTGTTTGATATCTGTTTAAATGTACTTGCAAGTTTGCACTCAGCGTTACCCTGTAATAAGTGTTTCACTCTTGATGTCAAGGGAAGTTCAGTTTTCTGAAACTAGAAGCCTCAGTTAAGCATGATGCAATGAGAGAAGAGAAAAGCCACTCTGCTTATATTACAGTTTTTGCCAAGTTATGGGTTGTGGCCGCCTTTATGGGTTGTCCTGTGATTAGTGCTCATCTGACTCTGTTCTGGGGGTTAAACTGGCAGAAAACAACTTTCTGAATCGGCTCACTGAAGATTTGCCTGCTGCAAATGTTGGTCTGAGCATGAGCCTGAACACAGAGCATGTGGCAAAGTCCGAGCACAAAAGTGAAGTGAGACTCTGAGAGTTCCAGTTTAGGCTGTTTAAACCCTTAAGGAAAGTTGAGAATGGAAGTCATAAACCTTTCAGTTTTACGGTGTTACTTATCATGGTATGTAAATTTGCCTGAACCATCAAGGGGGAAGAGTCTGCTATTGTTAATAATTAACAGGTGACATTCTACAAACTACAGAATGTATTGTACACAATGACACAAAAAAAAAACAAGCAAAGCCTATGCTGTTCCTTTTGTACTGGGGAATGTTGCAGCTTGTAACCTAATTTGGAAATGTGTCCACTGCTAGTTGAGAGCTATGTCTTCTCTGAGAACTGTGGAAGCCTGTATAATAGTTTGCAGCAACCAGGTAAAACTCTGAGAAGTCAATGTGTAATCCCTCCATGATCAGCTCTCCAGTGGGACAGTTGTGCTCTAATTAAAAAAAAAAAAAAAACAGGTCATTAAGATGCAGTGAACACTCTCCTCTAAATCAAAAGCTAATCACTAGTGATGAATATAGCTTTCAGGGTTAGTGTTTGAGCATGAGCTAGAGAGTTTCTTTAACAAGAAAAAGTCTGGGAATGGTGCTGCTCTGAGAGACAGGAGGACTGGTGATATTTGTGAGGTTTCATACTTAATAAATATTTTATATCGTCTTCATGGTTTCAAGCCTACTTTGAAGCTTGGAACTTAAACTGCTCGCTTTCATACATGGGTCTGATTTCAGCACTGAAAATAAGCTGCTCTCTCTTCTTGTTGAATCTGATAATTGGTACTGTGTTTGTCCTGGCTAACAATCTTATCCTAAAATTTCTTTAGAAATTTTCTTTTAGAAATGAGGTTTTTTGCTTTTGGTATGAAAGATATGCAGGTTAGATTACTTCTGCCTGTAAAGGCAGTTTTCGTATTAAATAAACAGGATTTAAATAATTATCTGGCATCCTGAATCTGTTTACTGTATTTTAGATTTGGAAGACTGTTTTTTACTATTTGCTTCAGGGGTGAAGTCAGTCTGTGAGTCCGGTGTTTCGTGCACTTAGCTTCCTGGGGATTGCTGCTGTAAAACAGCAGCCCCCGTATATGCTGTTACTAGCAGTGAGGTTTTTTGAGCTCCTTGAACTTGTAGATGGTACAGTATAACACAGAGAAAATGTTATTTGGTCTTGCATAGGCAAAATCCAGTAGTACACAAAATGGAGAGTGATGTGCAGATGCAGGCAGTTGTGACTTACGTAGGGCTCTAATGTGGTCAAGCAGTGTAAAAGCAGTAATGGAGAAGGTGCTTCTTGCATGAGTAAGCTATATTTTGCCTCCTGAGACGTAACACTACTGCAACAGAAAGAACTCCTGTAAGCAAGAGAATGTCTGCTTTCTAGCTCAAAGCAGGTGCTTTGATTTTCCCTGATTGGTCAGCTGAATCATGCCATGACATCAGATGGTTTTCTGGTTTGGTTGGATAAATCTGTATTAATCATAGCAACTAAAACGCTCTTTTGCCTTAGCCATAGGAGTAAGGTTTCTAGTAGCTTTTAAGCCAGGCTTCAGTTGCCAAGGATGAGTAACATCTGCCCACCTCATTGGTTACTGAGTAATCTTAGGTACATAGTGATGAGTAGTAGCTGTGCAGTATGGTTAACCATATGCTTAGCTTTCATACTCAGTATAGTAGAGCTTCTGGTTGTTTTCCAAAGTGCAGCTGGTGTTTAGTTGTCTACCTAGGTAACTGCCTTACCTGTTTAAGCTTATTTAAAAAACAAAAAAAAACCTCCAGTGCTTGGAATGCTTGGCCTATTACTTTGGAGAGCGTTCTACTTTTCACTAGGTACTGAAGAGAGGAAGAAGTCAGAGCTAATGTTGGCTGTCAGAGGAAATACTTGATTATGGCAGTCATTGGAAATTAGTGTGGTGTTTTACGTAGGCAGCAATTTTCCACGCTCTGCCCTGCAGTTTTCTTCTCATTTGTAGTCAGTATCTTGATTTGAAGGACGAATTGAAGTGTGTAAGAGAAGAAGGACAGGGACAAGTTCTGAGTTTTATCATGGAATGTCTGATTTTACTCTGTGAAAACCAGAAAATACTATGTAGTAACTGTTTTTTTTCCTTTAAACTAGAATCCTGCAATTGCTGACATCTATACTGAGCATGCCCATCAGGTTGTAGTTGCCAAGTATGCTCCAAGTGGATTCTACATAGCGTCTGGAGGTAAAGTATCAGTGTGTGTGCTGGACAGGCTATATGGACAGAGCTGTTGAAGTGCTTCACACAGAACTTAATGAACTACTCTGTTGTGTCATCTTCAAAGTTATATACGGACTGTATGTAGCCAATGTGACGTGGTTCAGTGAAATTGAGTGAGGAAGGAAGGACTTCTGTAGGTATTCATTAAACCTCTTTCTAGAGCAGTAAGATCAGTGACATGCTTGGTCTTTTTAAAATAGTTTTTTTTCTGATTTAAATACCAAAGACAACCTTACAAACATAAAATGTCTAGTGTTAAAGAGGGGAAAGAAGGCATGGTATAATGAATGATGTTTGTGCACACAGCAGAATGAGAAGTTAATTCTGAAATACAGAGCTACTGGTTTTTTGTTGTTGTTAATACACTTTGATACTTTAGAGATGGAGGAGGGATTCTAGAAGAGTGTATTCTCCTTTCCTTTCCCTCCCCCTTTCTTCCTGACAGAACTTGACAAGACTTGGCATCATTTTTCTTGCAGTGGTAACATGAACTAAAAAAGACTTTCACTGGTAAGTTAGCAGGGAAGGAGGCTGATTCTCAGTTTCTGTGTAATATACATGAATCAGTATCTGAGAATGGGTAGCATGAATTTCCTAGATTACCAGCAGAAATAGTTGCAGTTTTTGATGACTTGAGAAAAACTAAACAAACACATGTTAATAGAAGCTTTCTTCAAATGATTGATCCCTTTCTGAACTGTTGTACAGTTGAAGAATATTAAGAAATGTGTAGTAGTATATTTATTAAAAAAGAATTGCTTTCAATTCATGTATTCTTTAAATCTGCTTGCTGTTGTCAATTAGAAACACTTGAAAAGCAAGTAATGGTCCAAAATACAGCAAAGATTTCTGATTTTTAGGTAGTGCGTGAGTTAATATCGCTGAAAACAAAGCATTCTGAATATGAGCCCCCACAGGGAGTCCAGACTCATGTAGTGATCAGTAGTAAGGAAATTTCTCTTGGCACTGTAAAGGGAAAAACAGTTCTTGAATGTGTAGAATATCTCAGTTCTTTCTTCCTTGGTTTCTTGCATATCTGAAAGCTATATTAGAGTACATCTCTTTTGCATACTGAGGAAGCTTATAGAGCACTCTTAGGATAGCCTTATGTTTTATTTTTTTGTGAGTTCTTTTTTCTCCTCCTTGTCTGAAAGGAACTGAAGCCAGTGTTTTCTTGGCTCAGTATCTTGTGTGGACTGTATGTCAAACTGAGTACCTCCTTAAAGTCCAGTTTGCATTCTGTACTGTACGGAGTTGGTGCTCTAGATCTGTGCCATACTCAGTGACTTTCTATTTGATTCTTGTGGCATTGTAGACTTTCTGTTGCCAGTAAAAGAGCAGTTAATATATACCTACCTTAGTTCAAGAAGATGTCTGTCATTAGTGATTAGCATTAGGAAGCTCCTTGATTCCAGGGAAGTATTTAGTTGGCTTTTTTCACTTGCCTATCTTAACTCTAGTAAACAAGCTTAGGCTGCAATATTTCCTTTAAAAACTGTCCTCCATATATCAATTATAAATAGTTCGATATTGCTGAGCATGGATCCTGAAGATAGTATCAGGCTCTTTAAGCTGTTTCTAAGTATAACACATAAGATTCATTTCTCTATAAACTTACATCAGCCATGCAGTCTGCATTAGTACTTCATGTGCCTGATGAGACAGACTTTTGGCAATATGCTTTGTGGGTTTTATGGTAATTTCTCCTCTGTTGCAGTCATAACAGAGATGTAGTAATGGGGAATACCACAAATTTAAAGCTATATTTATCCTTTCTATTAATAGATGGAACGATGAGACTTCGAAGTCTGAATTTAAAGAGAACAACTTATTGCAGTAGAATCTAAAATAAAGCATTCTGAATCTGTCCTCTTAGCATAAGTGAGGATGAGCCCATGGTCAGGTACCAAAGATACAGGGATGCTGAATGTCTAAGCTGGACTATAATGATGTACTGATAAATGGTGAGCAGAATTCAAAGGAGCTATGCTGTGGTGAAAGATGTGCATTTAGCACATAGTTTATTCTTAAATAGTGGCCTTTATAAAGGGTTCTTTACACACAAGATCTGCTATGTGGGTTTTGTTGCAGATACAGAGATGCACCATAGCAATTGCTCTTGAACAGAAGTGAGTTCAAGGGTACTTACAGGAAATAAGGACCAAGGAAGCTTTTGTTACATTATCTTAGAGTGTTAGTCTGTGTTTGCTGCTTGTATCATTAGCGTTTTTTGATATTCTGTTGGATTCCTTTGTAGTAATCTAGATGCTGCATGTGGGTACCTGAGCATTTAAGTGTGTACATGCTTTTGTATTGAAAAGATATGCAAATGAATATGCATAAATAAGTTTTATTAGCATAGGCCTCTTTGTACCTTATATTTACATGCAAAGCAGGTTTACTTTAAAGGTTCAAGGTGCATAAGAAATCTGAATTGTAGAATCATAGAATCCTTAGAGTTAGAAGGGACTTCTGAGGGCCATCTAGTCCAACTCCCCTGCAATGAACAGGGACACCACAGATAGGTCAGGTTGCCAAGGGCCTTATCCAGCCTCACATTGAAATCTCCAGGGACGGGGCATCAACCACATCACTGGGCAACCTGCTGCAGAGCCTCACCACCGTCACTGTAAAAGGTTTTTTCCATATATCTAACCTAAATCTACCCTCCCTGAGCTTGAGGCCATTTTCCCCTGTTCTGTCACCATAAATCCCACTAAAAAGTGTCCCCTTCTTTCTTGTAGTTCCCCTTTAGATACTGTAAGGCTGCTCTCAGGTCACCTCACAGCCTTCTCCTCAATAGCCCCTGCTCTTTCTGCCTGTCCTTGTCTTGAAATTCATAATTACCTCTCCTGCATCAGCCACTGTCCACCGGATTGCTTTCTTACTGTAGGTGGCTTACATCCCAATGAAGTATGGGTAAGCTATCCTGTAGTTGGTAAAGGATTTATTTTTTTATTCTAATTTTTTTTAGTAACAGGCACTAAACGTGCAAATTCTTGCCCTGTCTTGGTGTGCGACTTTATCGTGTGTTCTCAAAAGGTCATTCCTTGTGTTGTATTTATTGCTGTATATTTTGAACATTAATATCTGGTTAAAAGCATAATTCAGTGGAACAGACGTAGTCTTCAGTGTTCCTAAATCAAGCTGTTTGTAATCATTACAATAGGGTGAGATTGATTCTTAGTACAGATGTTCAGTTTAGCTCAAAATGTGTGTCCTGTGAGGTTGCTGAGTCATGTGACTGTGTCATGCTGAAACAACAGTAGTTACATTCTACTTCATTATGGCAGATGTCTCTGGAAAGCTGAGAATCTGGGATACTACACAGAAGGAACACCTTCTGAAGTACGAGTATCAGCCATTTGCGGGAAAAATAAAGGACCTGGCCTGGACTGAAGACAGCAAAAGAATTGCAGTGGTTGGAGAAGGAAGGGAAAAGTGAGTATTTCTTCTGTTTGTGTCTTTGTGTATTTATTTCTGTATGTCTATATATAAATAGTGACAGTGTAAACCTTTGTATGCCAGCAGAGCAGGTTCTTTGTAGACAGCTTTTAATTCTTTGAGGGAGGGAAACCATGACTTTCCCCGTTCAAGATGTCCTGTTCTGCAGCAAAAATCTTTATGCAGTATTTAACAGTTGTAGAATACTTGGAAAATGAAGTTCTGTTAGAATCACTCAGTTTAAAATTGTGTGGGTATTGCATGTTTTGGTGATGATATTTTAAATTATATCTGTTCAACATGACTCTTGAGGGATTTATTTGTACAGTTCAGATCAGGTAGGAAGGGAAAGCCACAAGAAGATTTCTCCCTCTTTCACTCCTCTCAAATTGAGGATATGATTAAATAAGAGGGAAAAATAAAGAAAAACGTGGTAGAATTTTCTCCCTTACCAGCACTCCTATATTTTAAGTAGTATGCTAATTAAAAGAAAATTACAACACAGTTGTCCTTGACTGATTAAATGAGGTGTCTGTTACCAGGATAGAGTTTGTGACAGACAAATTTGTGTGTATTCTTTAAAAACTGGCAGATCTGTAAAGCAGTTCACAGACCCCCTGATAGTGTTTTATCTAAAATGTAGCGTGGCCCTGTTTCCCTCACCTCCTGCACCGTTTCTTAACCCTGTCATTTACTGTGTCCTGATACTAGAGAGATTCATTGACTCAGTTCCTCCATCTGTTCCACCTGGCCCTTGGTAGATACGTTTACTTTTCTACTTTAAGAAGCTGGACTGTTTCATATTAGAAATATATACTTCCAATCTAGAATCTTAAGTGATTCTACAGAACCCATTTTTAGTAGCTATGCTCTGGTAGATTAATGCCCTTGTAGTGATTATACTGTTTAAGTAATTTAAAATAAAAGCTGGCAAAAATGCTATTTTAATTCCTTATACCTTTAAATAGTGCTGTAAAAGTGATGGTATTCAATCTAGACTAAATAATCAGAAAACTGATCCAGTGTTATCCTAGCTCTCTATATTCTGTGTAGTGACTTGACAGTTGGAAAAGCTTTGTGCTGTCTTTCACAAACCAACAAACTCACTGCAGAATATCTTCTGATTCACTGTTCTGGATCAACCAATGTCTCCTCATGAAGATTAGGTTCCATCTCCGGCAAGATCTCCAATTTCCTCCAGGGAACTAAAGTGCACTTGCATGAGATTAATGAGATGACCTAATTTCTTTTGAGTGCACTTAAATCTGCTCTTTGTAGATGATTGAAGTGTTAATCTGCGTGTAACTTCTATGAATTATGTTTCTTTGTCTAGATTTGGAGCAGTATTACTGTGGGATAGTGGTTCTTCTGTTGGTGAAATCACAGGGCACAACAAAGTGATCAACAGTGTGGACATAAAACAAACAAGACCTTATCGTCTGGCAACTGGCAGTGATGACAACTGTGCTGCTTTCTTTGAGGGACCTCCATTCAAGTTCAAGTTTACACTAAGTGTGAGTTTAAGCTTAGTTGTGGCTCTGTTAAACCACCAAGCTGACTGAAAGCTTTCCAACAAGCTTGCAGTCTGAACTGTTAAAACAAGTTCTCAATTTCCTCTTTTGAGCCATAGCTGGTGTCAAGTCTCTGTCTTGAGCCCATGTTTAAGTTATAACTGAAGGCTTGATTCAAGCTGTGACAAAACTAAAATAAATCGTTTCAGGTTTTCTTCTTAACCACTTCATATGAATTTTAGCTTTACTTTCTTTTTTGTAACATAAGTAACAGATGTTTTCTATAGCTTTAGTGATGCTTGCTGAGCTCTGCTACTTGATGCAGATGCATGTAGTGTTTCTGAATACTCTCCAAGGTGCTTTATTCATGAATGGTGGTTGTGTGAGTGGAATGTTACAATCTCCTTAAGACTGCACAAATCTGAAATCCTAATGCAGCTTTGAAATGGTGAGGGGAGGTGGTTTAAAATATAACTGATATCTACAATAAGAGTTGTATATATAATTTCTGCGATCAGTTTTCTGTTTTCCTTCTTATTTTCTGTTTTTAATTGTATTAATTGAAATCTTGTATGTAAATGAAACCAAGCCTGGGACTGCCACACTTAAGAAATTCATCGCTGCTTGAGGCCAAAAGCAACTTCTGTTTCTGCAGCTTTTTCTGATGCCACAGAACCTCAAAAAAAAAAAAACCCAAACCAACCTATTGCAGAGATACTGGATTTAGCTGGACTAGTAAAAATTCAAAAGGTTTAGTAGTTCTTTTTTCTTTTTAAAGACTACTGTAGTAGGGCTCTTAATTTGGTAAGTATATGCCTTTAGTAAGCTTTGTATATTGACTCTAGTAAGGATTCCAGTTCTAGAAAAGGAATTGTTTTGAGCTCTACAATCCAATGAAGTGATGTGGTTGCCTAATTTATTTCTGAACCTAAGTTGATACTTACATTTTGCTAAGCTGGTTCTTTTGGAACTGTGAAGTCTAAATTGCTTACTAGTGCTGCTCAAACTGGGATGTGATGTAGCCTTCCTTCTGAAGTGATATATGAGTTGCTGTATGGGATTCAGGTTCAGGCTGCTAGGTGGTTAAGATTAGAGAGTGAGTTATCAAGAAAAAAAAAATCTATATTTAATCAAAGAATGTAGGTTAGAACCTGCCTTTCATAATACTAAAAATAGTCTCCCAAATCTCTTTGTGGGAGCTTTGGCCTACTTGTGGTGCTTTTCTGTTTAACATGTGCTTTCTAGTTAACAGCATTTGAATAGTCTCCTATTTGTAAATAGTCTATTTGTGGAGCATACATCAGTCTTGCCTGGTTACTTCACAGAACTAGCTTGGCTGTGGTCTCCTAGAATTGGGATTAATAATTTATTCTTCATTGCTGTTGCCTTGTTTGGGTTTTTTTTCTGATTTTTAAATAGGAAGCATTTCATTTCATGCTTCCTGTTTGTGAAACCTGCTTGCACAGTGAAGCAAATCAAAATCTACAGAATGTTGCAGAAGAACTGATTAACTAGAGGAAAAGCATCCAGTGATTTCATCTAGGCTGAGGGTTTGATTGTTCATTTTTTTTCCTACCTATTCCTGATACAGTGGTACTCATTCACCTGGTTTTGTGCTGAGTTGGTTTAACTACATCAGTACCAATCCCACAATTTCTTCCCTAGGCTGCTTTTCATGCAGACAGTTCTCTTTATATAGAAAGGCTGTATACTTTACAGCAGGCATCTGCTACACAGTTAATAGCTTGACCAAAAAGAACTTCATTGTTACTGGATTATTGTGTATATAAATAGATCTGTTCTTTTGTGCTGATGGTTGTCTTTTCTACAGGACCATACACGGTTTGTGAACTGTGTGAGATTTTCTCCTGATGGGAACAGATTTGCTACAGCTAGTGCAGATGGCCAGGTAAAAAAAAAAAAAAAGCAACTTTCTGTATTGATTTTAAGATGAGAAGATTCTTGTCCATATTAGAAATAGAATTAGTCTTGGAGCATCCGTGTTGCCACTTGTTTTATCCTGAGAGATGACTGAAGTAGACTTTCAGTGTTTCCCTGTAAAGCTGTAACAGCGGATGTCAGTTAAATTATCCTACTCAGCTTTTTCTCTGTTCTGTCTCCCTAGCTATTACTACTTATGATTTTGGCAGGTATATATCAGACTTTTGCAATATGTATGTTCTTGTTATGATCATAAAAAGTCTCTGAAATAATGAGCTCACAGATAGCATCCCAACTCCATGTGGACTCCCTGCTGGTAAGGACAGGTTTAGCAACATATGCCATAGGGAGCTCCTCCTATGCAGTAGAATTCCCATGTGAGCACACTCCCGTGACTACAGTGTTAAGCAGCTGCTATCACATCAGGAGTTAAAAACGTTATCCTTCTTACAGTTTCAAATGTCAGGATCCAACATAAACAGTGGCTTACTGTGCTTATTTAGAATTGTCACTTTGCTTGTTTAGTATTTAATATTAAATGCAGAAATACTTGTAAGCTTATGAAACAACACATTTTTGAATAGACGCAAGTGTACTTTGTTGCAAAAGAATATGTGCAATTTGAGTAACAATGTTTTAGCTCTTCAGTATTTTTTTCCTGCTACTGCTAAGTGATTTGTTTGTGTGCTCATTTAAGATTTTTATCTACGATGGGAAGACTGGGGAGAAAGTATGTGCTCTTGGCGGAGGCAAAGCTCATGATGGAGGTATTTATGCTGTAAGTATCGCCTCATTTGTACAAATGATCCGTGGTATTGCATTACAAAGTTCATGGGCTGTGAAGTCTTGCAATAATAAATGCACTTACCATCTTGTGGCATTTGTTTTCACAGATTAGTTGGAGCCCTGATAGCAGCCAATTGCTTTCTGCTTCTGGAGATAAAACTGCTAAAATTTGGGATGTTGGTGCTAATTCTGTTGTCAGTACTTTCAACATGGGATCAAATGTGTTGGATCAGCAGCTGGGTTGCCTGTGGCAGAAAGACCATTTACTGTCTCTTTCTCTCTCTGGCTATATTAATTATTTGGACAAAAACAATCCAGATAAACCTTTACGTGTCATAAAGGTAAGTGAAACTTAAATTGTTGCACCAGAATTTCCATAATAAATGACTTGGCAAAGTTGTCTAGATGGATTGGTAACTGCTGAAAGACGGCTTTGTTAAATTAGCATTGCCAAACAGGCAATTTATGTGCAAATTACTGCGAGGTGCATAAATCAAAAAGTTAATATTATATGCAGTGATATTGTGCAAATACAGCCCAATTTTTGGTTTCAATTAAGGTTGTCATCTTTGTTTTGCAGTAGTTTTTACCATTCTTCAGATACAAGAAATACAGAATAGGTAGAAAACTACCTCTGGTATCTCATTCATCCACTGACTGTGAACAAGGTGTCTAAGGTTGCTAAGTAAGCTTTAATTTTAGGAATTGTAGAGTTTGCTGACAAAGCATTCTCACAGGAACTTACATTTTTGCATAAACTAGAAACAGATGTCCTAGATTCCTGCTGTTGCTGCTGTAGTTCTTGTTCTGAACCATCAAGTGCCTGAAAAGTAAACTTTGTGTATGAAAAGGCCATGGGAGTACTCTGGCCCAGCAGGCTACATAATAGGGATATTCACAGTACCTATTTACTCCTTCTTAAAGGGTAGTACATGGGAAGAACAATACTGCAGCAGTAAAACAACTTGATCGTTAATTAGTGATTTGTATTCTGGATGACCTTGAATGCTCATGAATAAAATTGTCACTTTCTAAATAACTTGTAATTCTTCTCAAGTAGACCTGATGTTTATAAATGTTAAAATGAAAAATTGCTCATCAATAATTATTTTGTGTCCTATTCGCAGGGTCATAGTAAATCAATTCAGTGTCTTACAGTGCATAAAAATGGTGGGAAGTCCTATATTTATTCTGGCAGTAACGATGGTCATATTAATATCCTTTGAATGATAAAGCGATACTTGTTCTGGTCTTAAAGTCTGAGGGAACATATTAGGAGGGGGGAAAAAAGGTTTGTCAAAAACCAAAAATTACCCTTATTGAACACAAGTTAAACAAATGTCTTCAATAGACATAAAATGTTAACTGTTCTGTTTTAATGTTTGTCTTTAAACTTGCCTGCTAAATACATGCTACGTCTTCATTTCCAGTTATCACTGAGGATGTAGGAACAAGTAAATGTATGTGGGAAGTTAGAGTCTAATTTGTAAGTTTCATTACATGTGCTAAATACATATTGCTGCTGCTTGCTGGTATGGATAACAAAAGGTGTATTTTTAGCATGTGCTGGAAGTAATCTGTTGAGGTTTCTTAGATATTCAGGACAAGGAAGATAAATTCTTGTTGATCCCTTTGACGCAGTAACAAGCATTTGTCTTAGAGTTGTTTTTCCTACCTATGCTATTTTTAAGTTCTGCAGTGTACTAATTCTCTTCTTTATTTGGCATTCCAATTGCCACCAGGCTTTCTCACTAGTCAAGAACTCTTAAGATGCAGTTTCAGTCCTGTTGGTTTATAAAGCAAAATATTGGAAATACAAGTTGGTTCCTGAAAGGCATTGATTATGGATGAGGCTGTGATATGTTTAGCTAAAATACTGTTCAACATTCTGTAGCTTATAAATAAAACTGCAGACCTTCATCCTGCTTTCCATGATGCATTAAAATGGTATCACACTGGCAGAAGTAAAAAAATAAAAATTAAAATTAAATAAAAAAAACAGAGGACTTCTTGTGAGCAAATCTCTATACTACACTGGTAATAGCTCAAACTGGCGTTAATGTTCCTCATGAGGGGTAAGCCAATGCTGCAGGACTTCTAATTCTTTTGGGAAGTATTTTGTATTATCAGACCTAATCCTAGTTGTTCCAGTGTCTACTGTTTGTAGCAGGTCATGAAGCTCATTAGAGAACATCAGAATTTGATTTAACAGTGAGGATAAGAGGCTTCTTAAAATACAAGTGCGGGGTTGCCAGAGAGTGTGTGGAGTCTCCATTGTTGGAGATGCTCAAAACCAAATTAAAGGGGCAGTCTGCTGAGCAAGGATTTCAACTAAAGCTCCAGAGGTTCCTTCCAACCTCAGTTACTCTGATCATGTAAAATACTTTTAAATTCAGATATGGTTCTATATCTGAGTGTAATGGCATCTTCAAATGTTCCTTAATTCTGCTGTGTACATTATTGGGATTCTGACACTGGAGAGAACGATGGCTTTTCTGGGAAAGGCCACACAAACCAGGTTTCTAGAATGGCAGTGGATGAAATGGATCAGCTTGTCACCTGCAGTATGGATGACACTGTGCGCTATACCAACCTTAGCAAGAGGGACTACAGGTTAGTTAAACTGTTGCCTTTTATTATATTATTACAGCCTTCTTATTTTATAGCAAGCTTTGTTGATTTAAATGGTAAAGAATGTTATGCTACAACTTATTCAGGTTTAAGTTACCGTGGAAACTGTAGAAATGATTGCTGTACCAACCTTGCTTTTTTCTGTGACGAAGAGAAATACCTCGCAGACATTGCTCACTTTGTCTCATCCCTTCCACAGGTTAGATAGGTATCGGTCGTGTATCAAGTAGCTTAGTTGGATTGGTGGGAAAGGTGTCAGTTTCTGTCTAGTTCATTAGTACACAGGAATGTTGTTAATAAACATCTGGGTAGGAGGAGTGGAACATGACTATTTCTTCTTAAAAAACTGCAGTTGAAGCAAAAAAAAAAGAAAAAACTTCTACAAAAACCTATTAAGATGGCCTAGTTAAATCTGAGATCTAGACTCTAAAGTAACAGCACTGACTTTCACTTTGAAGGCCTGCTTCCTGATAGAGATACTGAAATTCTAAACAGAAAACAGAAGGAAACCTTGTAGATTAAAAAAAAAAAGTTATGCATGTCCTTGAGAATCATTAGTAGGTGATTACTTAAGTAATTGATTTTAAATAATAAGTATGAAATATGTATTTTTTTTCTAATGTATTTCTGCTTCTCCACCTTACCACACCTTCCTCTAGTGGCCAGGATGCTGTGAAAATGGATGTTCAACCAAAATGTTTAGCTGTGGGTCCTGGTGGTTATACTGTAGTTTTATGCATTGGACAAGTAAGTATTAATTATTAATATTAGTATTAATATTCTGTTAAATTCTGTTAGTATGTGACAGAGGGGGCAGTCTGACAAAATGGTGTCTGACATGGAAGTGTGCATGAAACAAAGGTGTGTCACTGAATTCCTCTGTGTGGAAAAATGGCACCCATTGACACTTGTTGATGCTTGCTGAATGCTGATGGAGACCAAGCAGTGGATTGTCAGCGCAGTGATGCACATGGTGGGTGGTACATTTCAGCAGTGGTGACAGCAGTGTGAAAGACGAGCCACCTTCTGGACCACCATACAGATTTTGACAAGAGCAGCGTGCAGGCTGTTTTTCATTGATGGTGAAAATGCATGGCAAGTGGTGGTGACTATATTGAAAAATAGTATTTTGTAGCTGAGAATTTGCTCTATCAAATTGTGTTATTGTGCTGTGTGTATCTGTTATAGTTTCCTTGGAAATAAATAGGCATTACTTTTGGAGTGACTTGCGTAGAACTTCATTGCGCTGTTAGCTTGCTACTAATTTGATCCTGCAACCCCTCCTTTAATAGTGAGCCAGGCAGGAAGTAAGTATTGCTAAAAATACTGCTCTTTCCTTGTTTCTTTTCTATTCTGACTAAATGAGGTAAAGCTGAATGCAGTAGTGCATGCCCTGTGCTCCCTAATGCAGGGCACTTATGTACTCCGGTGCAGCAGATTAGTTAGTCACCATGCGTAGGCATATTTTCCTCCTAAGGAGATGTTCCCTTAGGATCAGGGCAGTTTCTGAGGAATCTGAGCGGATCTGATGACTAAGCAACGTGACTTAGTCATAGTTGTGTATTAGGCTCTTGGAAGAAGGAGCTGAGTTTCTGGTTTTCTATTTGCAGATTGTCTTGATGAAAGATAAGAAAAAATGTTTTGCAATTGATGACCTTGGCTATGAGCCAGAAGCTGTGGCTGTTCATCCTGGAGGAGGTTCAGTAGCAGTGGGAGGAACGGTAAGGTTGTGCTTCTTAAAAACTATACTTTGAACACTTGCACTAGTAACAGAAGCATTTAACAATAGTAGGTCTGATCTATTGAGAAATAGATGGCAGCTCTAACAGGAGTAGTATTGTAGTAAATAACCTACGAATAGTTGGTATTCCTGGGCTTTAGCTCCCCTGGTTTTCCCACCATTGTGACCAACATCTTTTTCATATTTATCTCTTCTGTTCACTGTCTTTAAGTTGTTTTTACCCAGTATAAACTTAAAGTAGACAAATCTTCATTACTGTATCCTAGACTTAGTGTAGTGTTGCCAGTATAAATGACAGGTTCTTTAGACTATTTCTCAGTAGTTCTCAGTGTAAGCAGTACCAGATGGAACTGATGAAAATGGTCCAGAATTTCGGCAGGCCTTCCTCTTCCTACTGTACAGTGATTTTTGTATTTTTTTGTACCTCCCCTGTTACTTTTATCTTGCAGGATGGGAATGTCCGTTTGTATTCAATCCAAGGAACCTCTTTGAAAAGTGATGATAAGACTTTGGAAGCTAAAGGTCCTGTTACTGACCTGGCATATTCTCACGATGGTGCCTTTCTTGCAGTTTGCGATGCAAACAAAGTTGTCACTGTCTTTAGTGTCCCTGATGGCTATGCGGTAAGAAATGCTGCATCTTTTTTATTTGTTTATAAAAATTGACTGGCATCTCATGTCTAAATCTATTGAGGCAGAATATGTGGCTGATGGGCTTTAATTGCTAAATAACTTGTGTATTTGTTTCTGTGGCTGTTTACATGGCATCTTGGGATAGTGTTGCTTTTCACCGTAGCTTATGTTAAGCCTCCAGACTGTAAGAATAGGTGAAGGAAATGTACAGCATAGATTGGTTACTGGAAAAATGCTCAAATTCAATCTAATATCAAACATTTAGATGAATGGGGTGAGGGAGAGGATCAGGTTTCCACAGGATAGAGTAATTAAGTACAAAATATTACAAAATATACAGGTTCCTTATTTGGGTCAGCTGAATCAATAGCATGAGGTTTTTTAAAAGAGAAGTAAACAAATTACATGCCTGTCAATTAGTGAATGTGTGCATTTTTGTAAAATGGAGACATGCAGGCTCAGTTTGATAGGAATTGTGTAGTGTATGATAAAATTGAATGAAGTAAATACAGCAGACTTGGCAATATAATTTTGCTGGCTGTAGCAAACGGCTCTCTGGTAAGGACTAAGCAATTAAAAGGGATACAGTAAAGCAGGGAATCTTGTCCCACTCTTCAGTCTACTGTCCTTTAACCAAGAGCCAAGTAGGGGCAACTTCTGCTTTTCATCTGAGCAACCAATATGTGAATCAGCCTTTAAAGTCATAAGCTTTTACTGAAACTGTACAGTAGGGGGGGAAAAAAAAAAGTAGGATTCCAGAAAAATGTTTCATTTTCTAAATAAAAATGCAAAGCACTATGCTTTTGGAAAATGTGAAGTTATTTTAAAGCTGTTTAAACAAGAAGTGACTTGCTGTATATGCACTTTGTAGATCTACATGTAATAGAGTCTTTGCATCGTCTAGGAACTGGATTTTGTTTACCTGATTAGGGTTTAAATAAATGGCATAAAATGAAGTCAGTACTTGATTTAGGACATCCATTTATACCTCTGAAACACGTTAAAATTATCATTGCTTATTTTGTGATTCTGTGCATTAAAAGCTGGTAGACTTCTGAAGTGGCTTAAACTAATAACACTGTATCGTTAATTACTTCAAAACAGGAACATAATGTTTTTTAAGGACATCATGCAAAAGTTGTTTGTATTGCCTGGTCACCAGACAATGAACACTTTGCTTCTGGAGGCATGGATATGATGGTGTATGTTTGGACTGTAAGTGATCCTGAGACCAGAGTCAAGATACCAGGTATATTTGCTTCAAATCTTCTTTATGGAAGTTGCTAGTCTGTCTTAAAATCCTGTACTTCTTTTCTAAAACTAAGACTGGAAGCAGACGTGTAGCTGTGTATGTTCCCAAACTAACTTAGCTTTCATGTTAATCTCTTTGATCTAGCTAAAACAGCCAGATATAAGTTGTGTTCTGTTATATTCTTTTATTACGTAGTCACTTATAAAATACAGCGCTAGTATTGAATGCAGATGAAAATCGCTTTTGGAATAGTGCTGAAATTTTGCCAACCTCACCTTCCTAATTATTTTCTGATGTTTTGCGCTGCCGTACAGATGCTCACAGACTACATCACGTAAGCGGCTTGGCATGGCTGGATGAACATACTCTGGTAACAACATCCCATGATGCTTCTGTCAAAGAATGGTCTATTTCCTACAATTGAAATGAGCAGTTTCTTTGGAAGGACCTAATCAGGGACTAGAACTACTGCAGCAGAACATAGCATTTCTCTTAAAGAATCTGTTTTGGCCTCTGGGTCTGCTATCATATCCTCATATCTTTACAGGGTGTTCATATCTGTAATTAAATGTACTTTGAAAGCTTTAGCCAGTAACAGTTTGCACATGAAAAGCACTTAAATTATGTCTGGAGCTTAACCTTTGTGCTGAACATTCCAGAGGCAACAGCCTAGCAAGTTGGCGTGAAAGATTCAAACTCAATCACTTGTTCTTTTCTAACCAAGAAACATGAGACTGTACAGCATGAGAGTAATACTTCTCATTTTTTCTAATTACAGAACATTTCTGTACTAACGGTCATAGTAAGAGTATTTAGTTGTGATCTGAAACCAATCAAGCTGTGTGCAGCTACTGTATATTGCTTTGCTTCTCTGTACTGCACCAAACTGTTGCCTCAGATTTTTCCTCCAGATAACAAAATGGGGTACATACATAATAAACTTTTTATGTATTTCGTGTCAAAGCTTTTTGATTTATTTTAGGATGGAAGTGTGGGGTTTTGATGTACTTACTGTTGTGGGTATAATGTTTACGAATAATTGTTGTGGCAATTTCTTGCTTCGGAAACACATTTGTTACTTTCATGGATTAAGAATGTCTGGTCATTTCAATGTCAGAAAAAGAATAATTGTTTGAAATATTAAAGATTTTCTGTTTGAAGGAGGAGAAGCATGTTATTGTTTTAAAAAAATGCAGTACTTCTACCACCTATTTGAAAGTACAGGAATTAAACTAAGTGAAGCATTGTTACGACTTGAAGTGCTTTTTGAGGAGATAGCATTTGCTGAGTCAGGTCTGTGCGTCTGCATGTACAGAACAGTTGCATGTAAGCCATTATCTAATACAAAGACATCATGCTCTTGTGTTCTTAATCTACACTCTACAGCACATTTAACTGATTTGAAAAAGTCCAGCCAGGTTGGAGAAGGACCCTGGTGCAAAGCAGTAGGAGAACTTGTTACCATCTCTGATGGCCAGAAGTTGGTGGTGGTGTCCAGAAAACCTTGAAAGACTTGGATGTTTTTTTTGTTGCTTTTTCTTTAAACAAAAAACTTTTCTCTGCTAAAGTCTTCATTGCCGCCACCCCTCCAGTCGTGTTTGGTTTTTATTAAGCTTTCCTTTCTGTGTGGATTTGTGTTGTTTTTCTTACCAATCATATTTCTAATGACACTAATTATACAGCAAATAAAACACTTTTGCTGCTGCTTATACTGTGGACCATTGCTCAATTGCTGGAAAAAAGTGACTATCAAAAATGTTGTAGTGAAACAACTTTCAAAAGGAACCGATTTAAGATCCAAACAATTTCCTTCAAGCCACTGTCTTGTTCTGCTATTGCTTGTTGTGCTGTTCCTTGCGTGCTTCATACATTGTTCCCCAAATCTCATCTGGAAACATTGCTATTGAATCTGCTTACTGGATTCCTTCAGTTGTTCAATTCCTGTCATACAGGTAATGTTGAAAGCAAAGAAAGTTAGTAGGTATTTATGGGCGAACTACAAATTTCAGTGGCAAATCTATTTTGTTTTTGTAAGGAATGATTCTCCTTGTGAACTGGTTGTGGGGTGTTTAGTGTTCTTGTTTGGTTTTTTGTGGAGAATTTTTTTCTTGAGGGGAATGAGACAGTTTCCTCAAGTCCCTTTCCACTTCAGTTATGTTCTCTTCTGTACATGAGAGGCTGTACACAGTGTCTGCAAAATGGTGTGTAGGATGCGGTGGTTTCTGATTCCTGAAAGACTTTGTAGTCATAAATTGTATTACTGCCCATGCTAAATGCCTGTTAAACTTGAAACCCTGTGCTATGACTCGTGTTTGGATGCCTGCCCTAAGGGGGTGGTTGCTTGTGTTTCAGCTTCCATTGGATTTGCTTGTTGGCACATGATTTGAGTTTCTAAATCCTTATAGGCTAACATGGTCTTTGTAGTTGGAAGCAAATCTGACTATACAACTGCTTCTGCTGGACCAAATGTCAGAGCACGGGCTCTTTTTTGACCTAGAGTAGGTTAGGTCACAAATGTTGGATTACTTCTATTTGTCCCAAACTGAACAACTAATGTCTCAAGTTAAAGGTCAGGAAACAGTGATGGGGTGTGAGCATCCAGCTACAGCAGGACGTACTTTCTATTTTCAATTCCACACACGTATGTGTGTGCACAAAACATTGAGATTTACTTAACTGGGCCTTCCACTGATAACTTGTCAGATATGTCATTTTTTTGTTTTTTGTCACAATAAAGAGAACAAATACTGAGTGGTTATTTGGTTGTATAAAGCAAATTAACTTTTCTTCCAAAGAAAATGCTGACCTCCATTTCTGAAATAGCTCTATGGAAATAGAGCCTTCACTGTCATCTTAACTATAAAATGTATGTGTAGTAACTGAAGCCGTTAGCTTGGCTGGACAAATTGTCATTGTTTCAGCTGCATGTTTTCTTTTTCCCCATTCTTGTTCTCTGAGAGTCCTGTTCTGCCTTTGTTGGCTGGTGGCAGGATGCTCTGGAGGCAAACTGTCAGCTCCTTGATCACTACTGCAAGAGAGAAACAGGAATAGTGTGGATTGGACTGTCATAAGGTTCTGCTTTCTATGAGCCCGAAGTTATTTCTTTTGACAGTAGTGCACAGATGGTAATGACCTCAAAAGGAAATACGTGAGATATTTACATCTTACTTGACAAGTATGAAACTAGGAATGCAATGAGAAGAAGGGGGAGGAGGAGGGGGAGGGAGAACAAAACAAACACAATAGGTGTTACTATATTAAAATACACGTTTGTGTTTTTATGCCAGTTCAAGCCCTGACCAAAACATGGTTCCTCAAGCCCATGGGATAGTGAAGGTTTCTGTTTGAAGTATGAATGTCCTTTAAGCTATAGCTGACAATTACCTGAAAGCAGTTTTCACTTTGCCATGACTGTCAGCTTGCCTGCTTTACTGTGAAAATGAAGCTTAATTAGGCCAGAGATAGATTTAGAGAACTAACGTGACCAGTAATTCCTCACGAGGCTGTATTGCATGCATTCCCCTTCCCACTTTTAACTGTGATTTAATCCTGTTTGCCTGTTCCATTTCTGCTCCTCTGGTACAGAACATTGGCCTTCCAAGAAGCTGATCTATACTCAGCCAGAAACTAATAGCAGCTGTTCTGTGGAGTATCATCAGCAAATCCCAAATGACATCTTCAGTTGGTAATGGGTAAACAGAGAGGTAAAGGACATTGCAAATAACTGGGACATGGAAGTGTTTGTAGAAAGTTGGGCATGTTGTGATGAAAATTGAGTGTAGACTTGCATTGGATGGTGTATCCAATCATCTCCTTTTGGTTTTGAATGTTAAAACCTATTCTCAGAGTGAGGGTAACTGCCTGAAAATCCTTCTTAAGAGAAGCCATGGGATCCTTCAGCCTGGAACTGAACTTTTGAAGCTCTGTTCCTAAGCAGAGAATCTAAGAATTTTTCCTTCTACACATCAGTATGTCACTGCAGATACTGCTTCAGAGTTGCTGCACAAACGTGGATTTGCTGATTTAATCTTTTCCCAGTGATCAATTTGGCCACGGCTATCTCTGCTACGAAAGTGTGCTGTGGAGAAAAAGGTCCCTTCCTTATGCCCAGGAGCTTAAATGGCTGGAGTGAGAATGAGCGCCAGGTTCTTGAATGTGTGGGAAATGCTCATGCTTAAAGAGCAAAGCTCCTTGGAGAGGCTTGAACACTAAGCTAATCAGTGGAAGAATAAATGACATGTCTCTTGTATGCCATAGGAAATTCACTTGAAATTTGTGCTGACAGGAGTTAAGTCAGTTACTCCAATTAATAGAAATGTTCATGAAAATGGCACTGAAGGTCCTCTTTGTTCCTCCATGTTGTCTAATCTCACATATGAAGCGGGGCAGTAAGCAATACTAGATCAGGTCAGATGTGTTCTAGTTTGGTTTTGTTTCCCCAGCCAAAGCGTAGGAAACTTAGAAGGATGGAGTTTATGCAATCTCCTTGAGTTATCTGCTCTAGACAAGCTTTTCCTGTTGTTCAACCTGAACCTCCGAAGTTGTATTATGTGCTTGCTGTATTTTCTGCTGTTAGCAGGAGGAGGCTATATTGCTTCAGTATTGCCCTGCTGGAATACTTTGTTACCTACTGACAAAATCAGTTGGATTTTGAGTTGTTATTTGCTACTCCCTGACCCCAGTGATCCATTTTTCCAGCTCACACATCTCTTTAAGCGAGACTGCAGAGAGAGGAGGTGTCTGAATGGGGATGTACTGCATTTACGGTGAAAAGTGCGGCCATCAAGTGCGATTGGCCCATGGCAAGTCTGTGTAGACTATTCTTTTGTTCTGTAAATATTTAGGATTGAGTTTTAATGGAGTGCTTTTCCTGAGAGGGCAGTAATAACAAACTAGCTACTAGTTCCCTAGATCTTCCTTTCCTTCAAAGTAGCAGCAGTTTGGGTACATCAGCCTTTGTCCAATTATCTGGGCCTTCCCAGGGAAACAAGTTTTGGTGGGTTTTTTGTTTTTTCCCCCCATGGATGATAAATAACTCATAATTACATAAGCCAACTGCCTCAGCATCTTTCGGTGAGTCGCATCACAATGCTATGAACTTGAATGCATCCAGTTTTTAGGTGGTCCCTAGCATGATCCCACCCCCACCCTTCAGAAGAAATTGGCATGTGCAAATCACATTGGTCTGGGAGCAGACCTGTCTGAAAAACAAGGCAAAAAATAATTAAAAAAAAAAAAAAAAAAGTAATCTGAGATTTTTTTACATCATACAGTGCAAGGTTATTTTCCCTGTCATTTTTCCTTGAAAAATTCAGAAGATAAAGTTAAGGTCTGCTTTTATCTGAAGCATTATTGAATTTATCTATTAAAGACAGGAGAAGCTTTGCTAATTTTTATGTCCTGTTTACCTTGCAGGAAGTATACAGAGTTTGTAGACTATGAGACTATGCCTCACTTTTGTTCTGAATTTACAGTCCTCTTGTAGAGCTTACGTTCACACTCCCCATGTACATACTAAGAGGGGGAGAGGTACAAAATGAAAGCCAAGATTATCTGGTTTTTTTTCCTGTTCTATAGGTTAGTTGGCTACTATGTATATGGCTTATGTAGTCATGAACATCTACAGTAGGGTTTTTTACTGTGGATTCTGATCAACTGAAACACACTGTGGGCAATCAGTCCTGAAATAACAGGCTGATTTGTTCTGATTTCCCCTAAAGAAAGATAAAAGTTGTAAAGTATGGCTTATCCCTGATACCAAAAAGGAATTTCCTTGTGGATATCCAGAAATGCTTGTCATTCCAGATTGCTTGATCTGCATGATTTACGGCAAGTCTGTTCCACATGAGCAGTTGAGTCACCTGTATTTAGCAATCGCTGAAAACATGGCTTATCAACCTCGTTCAGGCTGAGTTGTCAGAGGATCTGACTACCTGAGAGCTGCTCAATGTGTCAGTTGGATCTCAGTGCTCAACTGTGGCTTTGCTGTACTCCATAAATCTTGTGTAGCATTACATGGGGATGGGAGAGGTGTCTTCAGAGTAACAGTACATGGAAGCACTCATAGTCAGCACAGACTCCCGTTGAAATTTTCACCTCTATGATTCACATGCTCACAAGACAGAAGTGATTTTGGGGTTGGTATAGTGAACCTCTGTTTCCTGTACCTTGTTGTTTATATGCAGCCTGTTGCCTCTGAAGGTCTTGCACACAGCACATTGAGGTGCCAGGGGGCAGTGCTGGGTTGCTGCTGCTCTGCAAAGCTCTCAGCATCAGTCAGTGATGGTGGTGGTGACTGCACCGGGGTGTTACCTAAAAGTGGTTTTAGGATGAGGAAGTGGTGTGGAGCAGTAGCTGCCTGCAAATGGGTTGGTGTAAGGTACTAAGAGACGGTCTTTCTACGGATTTCTCAACATCGTTTATGTGGAGCTGGGAAGGGACACTTTCTGCTGAGTATTTTTTTATAATCTTCATAGAGAATCTGCTTCTAAGCAGTTAAAAACATCTTCAGTGCACTCAGCAGAGTAAGCCACGCTTCAGCTTGCAACTACAGCAATACTTGCATCATAGAAAAAGGTAAAATCAAAGCATCAAGGTAAGGAAGGGGTTAAGGTACAGATCATCTGATCATACATGTACTTGACACTTTTTAGATTTGCACATAAAACCAAAAATTATAGCAAAAATAGAATTAGTGAAAATAACGATCATAAATGGTAAATAAAAATGATGTGTTAGTAGTTAACATCTGTGCAAGAAGTAGCTATCGTGAGGTGTGATTTAGTCCCCAGAGTTGCACTGTTGCTAAAGGGAATCAGATCTATTATTATTAAAAGTCATAAAGAGTCAAATAACTTTTTGATAGTTAACTTTGGCAATGTGGTGTATGTACTTTCTAAACTGCTAAATTTAATCCTGGTTGTGTCCAGAGCAGAGGATCTTGCTGTGCCAGCCTTCTCCCAGGAGTGACATACCAGAAGGGTAGGTGCAGTGACTGCCTAGGACACGGCTCCAGCACCAGGTGGCAGAGCAGCACTAGCAATTACATCTTGTATTTCTGCTTTTCCACTTGTTTTCAGCTGATTGTGATATCCCAACTGAAACTTTGAAATTTTTTCTGTTTTGAAAATTTACTTGTTCTTATGTGTGATTTCAGTCTGCTGCACACAGCAATAAGGACAGTTCACTCCTCCGGCTAAAAAATAGCACGTATTGTGTGCATTGCATCCAGCTTTCTGCTGTTGCCATTCAATTCTACAGAGCTGTCGGTGAGCAGAGTACCATAGAAGCAGTTATTATGCCTCATTAGGAAGAGTTCTCTTTGCCAAGGAGGCAATAGTGCTCCATGTAACATCAGCATGTCAGCAAAGAAGGTCCTTTCTGTTAGGAATTCTGGAGAATAGTACAAAAACTCCTAAAGAGGCTGTAACTTAGGCAAAACCTGCTAAGGAGATTAAAAAAGGTAGATAGTAACAGACATATGAACTCATAAATTATACTATATTTATGTAGTATTTACTTGTTTAATGGTAATTCTGTTGCAATATTGGCTTATGAAGGCAGAGAAAGCGATGCCAGATCAAATTAGAATCAAAGAGAAGGTGAGGCAATGTGGGAGAGAGGAGCGCTGGGAGAAGCAAACAAGGAAGATGGTGGGAGGAGTTGGATGCACTGGAGCTTTAACACTTATCACTGTAAGGACTGAGCAGTACTAAGAGAGCCAGTGAGGTGACTGATCAATTAAGAGAAAGCTGTAAGCAGTGATGCTTCCTACAGTCACTTTGATACTGAAACAAAATATCAACCAATAAGGCTGTTTATCAGGGGACATGATTGTCTATGACTAACACAATGAGTCAGTTATTGTCTGCGGAACTTGATTTATTAATGTCTAAGTTATAGAATCAATGAGACTGGAAGTAAAATCTACAGTATGAAACAAGGCAGCAAAAATCAATTGTACAAGGAGCTGGAGTAGGAGAGAGCTGCTGACTTTACCCTGATAACTGTGAATGCACAGAAAATGTCACAGCTGGACTGTGTAGCGGTCAATGACCAGCTGAGCCAACAAAGATATGAGTCTGATATGAAAGAAAGGTCTTTCAAGGTGGATAGATTACAGTCCCGGGCACAGCCAGATGGGTGCAATTTGGTTTTGTGGGCAGCCTGCTGCAGGTGTGACTGACTTGGTTGTGCTGCAGATCAGTAGCAGTGTGGGCAGGGTCCCAAGGACAGGGATGTGCCACAAGCAGCTTGCTCCAAGGGCACTAACCCAGAAAAGAATTCCTGAACTGACTCAGGTCTCATGACAGAATAGCTGTCTCCAGGCTATTTGAAGAAGCAAATATGCTAGAAAAACCCTGGAGTACAACATTCCTGCCATGTGGGAGGTGACTAACAAAATTGAGGTCTGTACTGTGCTTGTCAAATGTTGAACTACCATTCAACCATTCTTATTCTCTTTCTCACAGATGGTCAGAACCACCAAAGAACAGGAAGCACTTCCATACAATAGTCTCTGTCAGTAATTCAGTTGTTTCACCCATTCACATGCAGCATTTCTGACAGGGAAGTAGAGAGAGGCTGACAGGTATTGGTGATTCCAGCCACTATCTCACCATCTTACCAGAACAGTTTATTGTACTCTAAAAATACATAGACCCACAGGTCATCTCTGGCTGGAGGTCAGCTCTCCAAATTGTAGTCTCTGGGTCTTCACCACTCTTTCTATGTCTTTTCAAGGACCCTTCACACTAGAGCTTATGACTCTGAGAAATCTTTTGTTTGTTCATCTCTGAAAGTGTTTGGGAGGACCTCTGTAGGAATTCTAGGGTGCCTAAAAGGAAATGAGACCATGGTCTACAACGGATATGAAGAAACTCAGTTGAGTCGTTGCCAAGGTGAAGTTCAAGAAAGAAAGTATAGGTGCCTTGCTGGATAGTATAGCTGTTTGACTTGTGGGTCTAGTGTGAATGAGGCTAAGTGTCATGGAGGCTGGCTGGACAGGGAGAGGGAACTTCATGGACTTGCCCTGCCAACCCCATGGCACCCTGCGACATGCTGAAAGTGGGCAGATGAGCTGGGAGTTTCCCCAGGAAACTGCAACTCTGCAACTGCAGAGTGTTCACCTGGGCACAAATCAATCATAGAGTAGTTAAGGCTGGAAAAGACATCTCAAATCATTTAGTCCAACCATCAAATACCTTTCCCTTTGCCACTAGTGTTCTTCTAAAGAAGAAGCTTGTTTACAGTTTTGAGTCACTTTCCTGTCAGTCAACTGGGATTGGAGTACAGGTTTGTATGATCTGAACATCTGTTACCTAATACTTCTTTTCCAGAACAAAAGAAAAAAAGAGTGGTAACCTGGGGGGCCTGTATCATCAACAAGTGTCAGTTCCCACTACCTCAGCTCTTGAAAGTCTTGAGGTTTTTTCACTAAATTCTTCTCAGCAGTAGTCCTCCCACAGAGAATAAAGATCATGGCTTATTCATAATGGACGAGCAGATGAAAAATAACAATTAGCAGTAATTAGTAAGTAGCAGTAACCCTGCAGTTCAGCTAGACTTGGCAAATGAGCCTACTCCTGACCCAGATTCTGCAATCTGCAGTGGCATTTTCAGCTCCTTCTCAGCCATGCAGCCATGCTCTGGCTTCTTCAGAATGTTCTTAGAATTTGTTTTGATCAGGTTTCTATTGCCAACAGTGATAATAGCCTACTATTTTTTCTGGGCCCCAGCCACATCTTGACTTTTGATTAGTGCATCTTTGTAGATGATCACTCTGAGATCTGTTGTCCAGACTGAAAAATCAGTCCTCTACTTCTCAGCAGTACAGATAGATGCATGTTTTATCTGTCATTCAGAACAGCTGGATGTCTATCTGGCTGCTTTCATTCTTTATGCTCTACCAAGAGCATGGAAGTGCTACCTGACTTTGGAAATTTACTTAATTTAAACTGCTCAGGTCATTGTATCTCTTTCTGGTCCCTTCGAGTAGCATCTAAATGGCCTGACCGAAGTGTTCTCTTCTATAAGGTGTTGGATGGACAGCACAGATTATTGATTTCTGTTCCGAAGATAAAGAACTGCTGCTACATTTGTAAAAGGATTGGATTTTGGGTGATTATTTACAGAATGGTGAGTTTGTTTTCCCAGGTATCTTTCAGTTCAAGCTACTCTATCATCTTGACATTAAACGAATATAAATATTAACCTCTGGGACGCCAACATTATACTGTAAGCAATAATGTTGCAATAATTGTTTTTAGGATATCACATTTCAATCATTCACCAAAATGAATAAGTTCTGCCAAGTATTTTTAACTTTGCGGATATTTTTAAGGGAAAAAAAAAGCACATTTGGACAATGGGAACTGAAGTGTCAAAGATAACATCTAGGAGTGTTTTTTTAAATGGTGCCAGATTCTGATAAGTATAATAGATACTCTTCTTGGATATGAATATGCCTATTTGGTTTGGCACCAGGTTATAAAGTTCATATTAAATCGTTACACTTTAGATTATTAGATTATGATGGCAGCACAAAAAATAGCATGTGAATACTTCCAGGAGAAATTAATATATAAATCACAATTATCCTAATTCATCTCATAGTGGTTTAATTTCTCCGTAGAAACTAGACTACTAAAGGGATAAACTATGTTAAATTTTGATTACTCTTTTAGGTAGAAGTCAGTAGAATGAAGTTCTTTGATTGGAAAATCCTTCTCCACAATGACCTAGGTAATCCCTGCATTAATAACAATGCACTTTACTGATTTGTATACTGTAACAGAACTTGGTTTTAAATCTGAATTCTGTACCTAAAGATTTCTTTCCTCTGTTTTTGTATTTTTTGTCCATTTTGTAGTTTTTGTCCATTATTGATTAATACATAATTTACTAAATATCCAAGCTTTTTATTACCAGCAGGATGCTGGTACAGTATGCGTTACTGAAAGTATGTAGAACTGGTTAGTACTATTATTCATCCATTTAACTCCTTGTTTTGCTTCATTGTCTGGCTTGTTCCTTATGATTACTTGCACTTTCAATAAGGAAAAGGACCCCCAGGATGTGCCAGCTACCACATTATAAGTATTTCTAGGGGTTTCCTTTTAGATACACATTGACAATCTCCCATATGCAACACAAAGGATCTGACTTCAAGTGCTTGTGGTACAAGAAAAGCCTGGTGATATTCAACACCAATATATTTTTATGCTGACTCACATAAACTTGTCTCAAGAGCACAGCAGGGCTGGTACTCTGCCAGTGTTATGCTTTGCCAAAACTGTGTTCTGCGTAGTACAAGTGGCCATTCCTCAAGTGCATCTGATGATTTCCTTATGATTTAGTCAGCTTTATCATATTATGAAAGAGATTATTTTATTTGAGTGCCGTAAGTGGAACAATTTCCTCTTTCCTACTCAGCATGATCACATGATTTTCTTGTCTCTTTTGCAATCCATCATGTTACACCTAAGGTTAACATCTACATCATATATGGTAGTAGATGTTATGAGAAAGCTGTACTTGATTTGATACTATTACCATATCTGTCACAGTGCTGTCTTGCCATTTCTTAGAAAAGAAGTACTATGGTTTCTTTTCTTAGGCAAGAAAAGGATTTTTCTGTCATTTATTAGCTGAGAAGATAGTATTGTGTCATGCTAAAATAATTGCTACAGGAAATAATTCAGGCCACAATTCTGTGGGCTGTAGTTTGCTTCAAACAGCTGTCTGTTGAGACAGCTCCCTGGGTGGCATATCTCACTGAAGTTAAGGTCAGAAGGAACTACTAGGTCATCAAATTTAGCCTGATGCATATCAAAGGCATCTAAATTTCACTCAGTAAATTCTTACTAGTTACAAATTAAGTTTTCAGGTCGTGAAACTACACCATTGTTTGGTGCTTAACAGAGTCTAACCCCACCCTCTAACCCCAGCAGAAGTGCTGTTTCTTGCTCTCACCAGGTCCAGCAAACAAAGTCAAAGACAGTATGGCTGTATGCATACTGCTAAGTAAAGGAGGCCCAACTGCACGCTGCAAGACAAAACAGGGCCAAGCGGAACAGATTGGTCAGGGCTACACCAGGTAGTGCTTGGGTTTGCACCTCTCTTGACCATTATTTTCTGGGCTTTGAAGACAAAAGGTTGAGTTGAAAGTGTCTGACATAACGTGAGTGTTGTGTTGCAACCCATCGGGGACATGGTTTGATTGCATGACATGACCTGGGTGTGCTGCATGCCATCAAGAGTCACCTGAGGGGGCAAAGTCTGCTTGGATAAAGTTGAAGGGGTCATAGAGGGTGAAGGAAGCAAACCTGGCACTCTTTTATCCACAATGCCTACTGAGAGTGCTCCTTGCAGTCTGCTGCCTCCCTGGCTAGGCCTACTTCCTGCCTTATAGCAGGCTAACTGGCACAGACCAAATCTATGCCACAGACTGACAGTCACTGTGGTGCTCTAGGTTGCAGATATCCCTGTCTTATTTAGCAGCATTGTAACTGTGCCAAGCAGCAGTTCTGACTTAGGGAGGATGTTATTCCAAATCACATCACGCACCAGAGTGTAAATAGGACCAAGAGCCCCAGATCAGTATGAAGGCTGGCATGTTCCTTCATGCTGGACTCACAAACCAATGAAGTAAAGGAACCGGCTGGATATTGAATCCCTTGGGGTGCCAGAAAAAGCCAATTTTGGTCAAGTTATACTGACATTAAAAAATAAAAGTAAATGAATATAATCATTGAACAAGTGAAAATGTGAAGGTAGCATTTTATTTATTCGTTTCTTCTCAGGTCCTTTTCACTGTGGCTTTGCCACAGGCATTGAAATTGCTTGACTTTTTTTGCACACTTTTTAAAGTTTATGTCTACCATGTAACACCAGTAAGTTACATGTCAAGATGCAAAGATTTTTAACAGGCTACTTTATTACTTCAGCAATCAAAACAAATTTTAAGTAGCACACTTGTGCCCGACTTGTAATTTCATAATCATCTCTTCAGAAGAGCCAATGTGACTTTTTGTCTTCCCTTAACCAAACCGTTTGAGTGTCTTTGAGTCAGGACCAGTCTTGAGAATCTGATTCCACATTAGAACCCAAACGGAATATTTATCTGTTAGGATTGTTATTTTAATTATGTTCATAAAAATATATTTCATAATTTTGTGTGGATAAGCAATTTTGGAAATAGGGGCTAAATCTAAAATGGTCTAGATTAGTCTTCCTGAATTTGCCAGTTCCTTGGAACACAAACTGTGAACTGCCTTTTGAGACTGTTGGTAATACAGTCTACCATACTGTTTAGTCTTTTTT
>JACDJE010000251.1:875351-1008066 GCA_016647715.1 Pavo muticus
TTTTTTGATAAAAGATGTATTTGGCCAACGTTCTTGTATTCCCCAAGTTATATTCAGTTCCAGATTGATTCATGTCAGCATGAAACTTGTGTGGCCAAATCAAAGCTACGAACTAGCAACAAGCCAATAGATATTGGAAAGGGTCCAGAGGAGGGCCACAAAGATGATCAGGGGGCTGGAGCACCTCCCCTATGAAGACAGGTTGAGGGAGCTGGGCTTGTTCAGCCTGGAGAAAAGAAGGCTGTGGGGTGACCTCATTGCAGCCTTCCAGTACCTAAAGGGAGTCTATAAACAGGAGGAGAGTCAACTCTTTACAAGGGTAGATAATGGCAGGACAAGGGGAAATGGTTTGAAGTTGAGAGAGGGAAGATTTAGGTTGGATGTCAGGGGGAAGTTCTTTCCTATGAGAGTGGTGAGGTGCTGGAACAGGCTGCCCAGAGAGGTTGTGGATGCCCCATCCCTGGAGGTGTTCAAGGCCAGATTGGATGGGGCCCTGGGCAGCCCCCAGTCTAATATTAAATGTGGAGGCTGGTGGCCCTGCCTGGCAGGGGGGTTGGAGATTCATGATCCTTGAGGTCCCTTCCAACCCAGGCCATTCTGTGATTCTGTGATATTAAGCTTTACATAATTAACCAAGGTGCTGCCTCTGGTCATAGTTATTCATTAAAAAATGAGGGATTTTTCCCTGGGAAAACTATGGTGCTATATATTTCAGCCTTCCTACTCTTTTCGTATACTCAAGGATTTTGTAATAGATTTCAGTCCAGTTTGCCCATGATTTCTCACCACAATCCTTGAATATTAAGCACAAGAAAAGAGTTAATATAGGTACTATTTTCCAGCAGAATAAGAGTGTCACTTCCCTTCTGTGGCTTGGTGACCAGCCAGGGCAGTTCACTGGTACCTGTGAACCACTCACTCCAGAAGGAATGAGCCTGTCCTCATCGTGAGTCCAGGTATCTTGTACATTAATGCATTTCTAAATAGCTATTTGGAGTCCTGCTGTCAGTATTATGAGCACAGTTTGTGCAGCCCTTAAGATAAACTATCATCAAAGGATAACAAGAAATAATACCAAAAAGTGTCTCTATGCAAGCCAGACTCCTTGTGCATGCATGCTATTTGTTTTTCACTTGTCTCAAAGGTATACAGTTGGAGTAGAATTTTAAGTTCATCGAGCAGCAACAAAAATTCAAAAAACAGAAAGCTATGGCATCTTTGTGCAACCACAGCATGGCAATGTTAAGACAAGTATTGAAATGAAAGATTTGGTGGCAGTGTTAAACCAGGTTATGGGTTGAAAAGGCTCATTTGTTTTCCATTCAAAGATACTCTGCAGGTAGGTCAAGAGAGCACTTCTACCCTTCACCCATCTCAATTCCAGTATCATGACCCTCAGCTGCAAAGTCCTCCTAAGAATAATGGCTAGTTAAATAAAAGACATGACAGTAAGATCTACAATTTTAAAAACTTGAACTTCTTTATTAGTATACAGTAATTACGAATCTTGCATGTTTTTGAGTATATCAATATAACATTTGTCCTTGATGCCATGATCAGTCCAAGACTCTTCCCAATAAGTTGCATGACAAGATCTACAGGTTTGGAACAAGCTACTTTATTACTTCTGCAACCAAATCACATCCATTTTTGCATTTTGGTTCAAAAATTAAGCTTTTCTTTATTCTAGATAAAACTGAGGAATATCTATTTCACTTTCTGTTTTCCTTTTAAAAGAAAAATTAGCACAAATCAGAACAAATTTTAAGCACCAAACTCACGAATCTACTTAAAAGAGACCTCACCATAGCATGACTCAGAAGTGTGACAGTTGGGCCCACATAAATTCTTTGTTGTTAGGAAACTCTCATTAAATATAATGGGTTTTACAAGTTCACTTGAGGTAAAAAGTGGGGTTATGAATGTTCCAGCTATTTTGGAGTCTGTGTGCAACAGAAGAATGCTGCACTCCTCATATCTTACAGCCGATCTACCCAGAGTGGTGCAGTGTCAAACACAGGTGATAGAACTTGCAAAAAAAAAAAAAAAAAAAAAAAAGGATAGCCATGCTGGATCAGTGCTTCCCAAAGGTGGAGAAAGCAGGCCCATAGGCCACCTGGTGTGCTTTGGCCATATAGAAGTACCCAAGGGGACATTAGTGCAATATAGATCATGTAACTGTTTTGTCCTGTCATGTTCTCTCTCATAGAGATTGCATCAGGATACTCCACAAGAAGCCTGTCCTAAAAGTTAAACTTGAAATTTAAAAAAAAGTCCTCCTTCATCTAGAAAAATGTACATATTAATTAACAACAGACAGAAAGCCAAGCTGAACATTCAAACTTGCAAAAGTGAAGAGGGTATTTCCTTGTGGAGCCCAGTTTTAGGGCACTTCACAAAGAGAACAGCAAGGATGACCTACCATATAGTATTTGATGTGAGGATAGAATTATTCTTTAATAATGATTCAACAAGGTTTTCACTGGAAGACAGTGCACATGAGTGACATGAGTTAGTTGGCATGGTGGTGATGGGCTGATGGTTGGATTAGATGAGCTCAGTGATCTTTTCCAATCTTAATGATTCCATGATTCAGTGTATGACACATTGAATTAATGTATTCCTAGCTTCACTACCCATCTTTCTAGTCAGCAGCACTATGTTTTGAGGTCTTGTGATTGAATCTGGCCAGGCAATACTGTGGAAATTGCCACCCAGCATTATTGCTCCTCTGCTTGAGTAGTTTGTCTGTCACAGCTGCCATCAAAAGGAAGAGATGTTCCTCATTTGGTGCATTTGGAGAGAAAATGCTGCCCTTGATGTGGAATATGGACAGCCCTATATTAACATATTAATATGCTATTCTTTGTCTTCTTTTAACATTGTTTTTAATATTTCAAGGCTAATTTTCATTTAATATGTATTAGGACATAGTGAAGCATGAAAACAACTATAAGTGAACTGATGAATATTTCACCTTGCTGTGGAGCAAGATTTGAACACTGCAGAAGGTTTTCATTTCATGTTCACACACAAAGAAATCAGATTTTAAGCTTTAGCCTAGTTTTTTTGTTTATTTTTGTTTTTTTTTTTTTAATTTTAATTCTGTGTTCTCTTTAATCCAAAAATATTTCTCCTTACAGGATGGCTTGTAGTAAACTTAATCATGTGATGTGATGATTAGCTGGTAAGAAAATCAGACCAAGTTAAAAGATCATTTCTAGCTTATTTTACTTCTAATGTTTTATGGCATTTATTTGATTTTTTGAGATACTCTGAAGATGAAAAAAGTAAGGGAGTCCATATTGAAAGTTCAGGACACCGCAAATTTCATTAAGTTGATTGGAGTTGTATCTGAACCCTAAGGAACATACATCTGAGCCAGTAAGAAGAAAAATAAATGTAGGCAGGAAGCCACCTGCCACCTCTGCCTCTGGTAAGCTTGTGAAATGTACATTCAGCTGTCATAGCCATTTCAACATCAGCAAATGTCACCGTCCTAGTGCTAAAATTTCTTTTCTATATCAGAGAGATCAGTCACAACAGGGATAAATCAATATAGTGGTTACTGTTCATTTTACAGGTTCTGTGTTTGTTCATTGCCTCTGGCTTCTACAGAAAACTTCTGTGTATGTCTTTTTCCTCTACTTTTGGAAAAAAAAAAAAATCTGTTACAGTCCCTCTTGATTCTTCTGGGCCATTAATGAAGGAGTTTTTCAAGTATGGTTGTTCCTTTACAGTTGGTTCTGTCCCACAAAGGGAAGGCAGCATTACAGGGTGCTGCTGAGATCTGCAGGTTAAAAATTTAATCATTAACCAAAAGATTCACAAATAAAAAATGCATTTAATCATTCTTGGTTTCAGCAGGTAATTTTCACATCCACTATTACATTCTGGAGTTAATGACAAAGAAAACATCTTAGATCACCATTTGTAGAATGTAACAATATCAGTTATGCTGATATTACACCGCTATAAATGGGGTTTATATCCATATCATTTACAACAACTTAGGTCAATACAAGGAAAGATATTGCTACCCTCTGACTGTCAAAGATCAAGATGGAATTGTCCAAGAAAGAGAAACGTGATCTATCATGTTTGATGTTTTTTATCCCCCAACATACAGCATTGAAGCTCCTCTGCTTCCTTGAAGACTCATTTCAAAATTATTTAAAGCATTTTCTTCAAACGAACATTCCAACTTAAAAAGATAATGCCTCCTATTTATTTCTATGGAAACTGCTACAGATATGAAAAGCACAATAACACTAATTGGTTGAGCAAATTTTCAGCTACAAAACACTATTTTTCAGCATGGTCACCACAATTAGCTCTGCGTTTTCACCATTTTCACCAGCACTGAACAAGGACCTGTGTGCTCATAAAAAAATCTTCACTAGCGTCACTGTTGCCACTGCTGAAACGTACCACTGCCTCACTGTGCTCACATCCACTGTTTGCTTTCTACAGTCGATCAGCAAGCATCAGTGAATGTCAATGGGTGCATTTTTTCCACATGGAGGAGTTCAATGACACACCTTTTCTTCATGTGCTCTTCCATGTCAGATGCCATTTTGTCAGACTGCCCCTCTGCTGCCATCTGTCACATGGCAAAAAAATGTAATGGAATATTGGGAAGGTTCAGCCTCTACTGCCATACCACCAACTCCCACTTCTGACATCGTGGGCCAACATAATAAAATAGGAGGCATTACTTTCGGATCAGCACTTGACAAAGGAAAAATTAACCTGGTTAGAAGTGTCTTTTTTGAATGTTAAAAAAAAATAAAAATGTTGCGGTACAAAAATGAAGAAAGCCTTACCAGCACTCTTATCAACATTTATTACTTTTATTGTAATGTGCTTTTCTGTGAGAGTTCTTCATTTTACATAAATTTGAGGAGATACTTTAAAAAGCCAAAGCAAAAACTAAAAAGAAAAAAAAAAGTAATTAAAAAAGAAAAAAATAACCAAAAAGCACACACCTTTCCGCATTAACTAAAACAAGAACTACATGGGTATTTAAAAAAGGAAAATTAAAATGGACAAGGTGAGAAGCCATTTAAACCAGCTTTACACATTAATATATACTATCTAAACTGTCCTGTTTTCTCTTGTTCTTATCAGTGGTTATTCTTCATCACACTTCCTTTGTCAGAAGGAGTTTGCATTTCCTACTCACAGTTAATCTTTTGTGGTAAGTATATAGAAAGGAGGATAAACAGATATTGCCAACAATTCAGGAAACATTAACTAATAAAAAAATAGTCTGGATTTGTAGATCAAAGCTGGTCATGAACATCATCAGGATATACAGCTGCAGGAAACTCAGGAATGTTCAAGGTAGAGAAATCATTTTCCCCAGGCAATTTTTTTTCCTGAAGATAATGTGTTAATTCTGTAAAAAGGAGTGGTTGCTTCTCATTTCTTTGACATTTGTATTTTCTCTTTGCGTCATTTACTGTGTGTAAGAGGAAAGAAATTCAAGAAATGGCAGTGGGAAAGTAGCAGAGATGAGGTCAGAACTGAGTCATGCTCTACCTGTTCACCTTGGGTCTGTTACTGTTCTATATAGCTCCAAAAAACAGTGCCACATAACTTAAAACATGACATATTTTAAATTCATTAATGTCTTATCTGCTTAGTAGGATTCATCAGAATACTCTCATAGTTTGCCTTTACAGTGAAAATGAAGCCATTTCTGAAAATAAATTGTTATGGACTGAACAAAGTCAGCAGAGCAGTATGATGGCAGCACTCCTCCTTGCCTCCACAAGGCAGACTGCAGCACTGTCACGGAGCATGCCCTGTGATACAGGCAATCATAAGAACGGTTTCTTGTTGCAGAAGAAAAGCAGGAGACAAAATGGTATATCAATGGAGATTTCAGGGGAAAATCCTGTGGTTAAGGCTTATTCAGTGCTCTAATCTCTTGATGTGGTTTTTTTTTTTTTTTTTTTTTTTTCCCAACAGTTTTGAAGTAAAACATTCCTGATGCTATCATTCTGAGTAACAGACTCAGCAGCTGAAACAAAGGATGAAGAATTTTGTTATTTTTACAGATAAAATTTTTTAAAACCCTGATCCTATGTTGGTCTGTCAGGTATGCACCTATGGGCCTTTTGCTGGCTGCAGCATTTCTGAAAGTGCTTTTTAAATGTGGATGGAGAGAGAATGAAAGTGTTCTTCAGTTATCTATTGTGCAGCTTATTGCCATGTGTGTTCACTCTTGTGAACATGCATGTGCATGTACACTTTTCTTGTTGGAATACTGAAACCTTTTAAAAGCTCAACATGTAGCAATGAAAATATTTCTTTCACTACTTACAGTGGAGCTTCTGCCCTAGAGACTGTGACCATTCCTGTCTTTTACAAGAAGTTATTCAACTACAAAGCTCTTGATTTTACACATTCAAGTTGGAGTGGGAGAGCTTAGATCAAGTTATATTCTTCACATAGAATTGAAGTGTTGTGTTTCTGAATCTGATTTGAAAAGACTGTGATCTGAGATAATGGCAGACCCTAGAACAGCGGGTGTGAATCCAATGAAGGGTGAGAGAAATGGCTGCTCTGGTTGGTGCTAGCTCTTGACAGCTCCCGTAGCCCTAGTCTCCAACTGAAGACTGATTGCACTCACAAAGAGTGAGAGGTGAAGAATGGGAGCTCTCAGGGAAAAAAAATTCCTAAGATTTTCCTAAAAGATAAAATATGGAGTTAGTCAAAGACTCCCACAGGCTGTGGGATGGTGCTGTTCCATAAACAACCTTATTTACAGCAATGCCTATTTGCTTTTCTCCATTTATATTCCCACACACTGTGGTCTCCTCCAAACACAGGACCCATACCAGCCATATTCGAGAGTGCTTCCTCAGTCACAGAGGGGCAGTGCTCCTGCTGTAGGAAAAGAAAGAGCTATTAACAATTGCACTGGGACAAATGAAGCCCTTGAATTGTCAGGAGGTGACATAAACCTCAAAACTGGTCTTGGAGCAATAGAACATTTCCTGTATGTGAACAAAGACAGTAGGTGTTGGAAGAGAAAGGAGTACAGCATGCACAGGGAGATTTTGGCAGGAAAGATTAAAAAAATAACTAAGAGGGCTTGGTCCTGAGCCAGACAAAAGTTCAGAGGAGGAACAACGCTGCACTTGGCAGCCTGACAAAACCTGGCTTTGCTGGGCGTCAGGGAAGGAATCAGAGGTGAAGGATGTACTGCAAACAGGGGCATTGCACTTCGTAAATGGAAGGGTTTCTAAATGCCCTTCGCTTTCTTGTTGCTGTCCTGACAGCAACAAAAAAAAAATAGACTATTAAAAAAAAAGAAAAAATAAAGAAAGAAAACATGGAAAGACTACCTCTGTACATCCATTTGTTTGCATCAGTCATCTATAAACCAGAGATCACTGGTAAATCAGAAGGTTCAGACATTAAAGGGGACTGTGTCAGGCTGAGGGATTACTGCCAGGCTCAATGCTAGGCATTGGATCAAGAAGCCTTGCCTCCCAAGTGGCAGCTGCGAGTAACTTGATAAGACAGATGTTCACAGCTTCAAGGGCTTAAAGCTCCTTGAGATGGTTGTGTCTTCTCATAGCCTGTCACAGAGTATCCTGCATGGGAGCTCATCCAGACTGTTGAACTGGGAGCCTGCAAATCTGATCTAACAGTAAGATCCTTGGATTATTTTCAATGTCTTAGGCAAAAGGTCTTCTGTATCATAATGCTGGATAGATTAGTTAACTTTGCTCCTAAATCAAATTTGGTTGTTGTTCTGATCTTCTTGGAAAAGAACAAACTTGAAGTAGCAAGCAGGAAATCATAAGCCTCGGTAAACTGCGAGTCTGCAAATGGAAACTGAAGATTTATATAATACAATATATAAAATGCCTTATGTAAGGCAACATCATACTGAATTATGTATTTTAATATTGGATTTAATTTTAATACTTGATTGCAGTTATATATTAAAATATCTACTACATATTAATTGTTTTCATATACAAAACATACTGATGTAATAAGCAATAGAAAATTTTGCAACTTATGACTCTGGCATGAGAAAAGATGTACCAAGCTTTCATATATTGCAGGCTACCCCATAAACGGTCTTTTCAAAACTTGATAAAATCTCACTGAAAAGGAATGAGGTACGTCATTCATCAGCATTTTGCAGAACCCAAATGGAAAGTATAATATCCACTATTTAACATATCCTCAATGATAATCATGGCGTAAAACCAGACTGTGTAGGTTTTGAAACTGCTCAGATTTCACTATTGCGATTTGAAAACAGCAGTTCTAAGATGTTTTCCATATATGAGAAACCATGGCCTGTGTCCTTTGAGCTTCTATCTTTACAGACAGATCCTCTTTGCATCCTTGATAAACATCCAGCTCCAAAAACCTCTAAAGAGGTGACTGTGACTTCCACTGGACCCAGAGGGAAGCATTTACTTCTAACCTAGAAATGAGTAATAGAGATGGGATGCAATTTACATATTTTATTTTCATAGGATATTATAAATAAGGAATCATTTTTCATGAAGTGAAAGCTCAAGTATAATTTAAGTGTGTGGTTATTGAAGTCAAAGGGGAGAACTCCATATAAAAGAAAGTCATGATACTGAGAGCAAAGTTTACGTTTTTACTGCCTATAAGCTGTGACTTAGCTACTTAAAAATATATATCTTTGTGTTTCATTGTATAAATGCCCTTTTTTTGTTGTTATTTATTCTTTGTGTGATCTGTTACATGGAATTTTATTATGAAATAGCTGATATAATGTATTTTTGATGTTTGCTGTTATGCTTTTTGGCAAAATCTGTTGATCTCACATCAAGAAACAATTAGCCACATGCCTACTATCTGAACCTGTAGTCTAGGTTTTTCTATAATGTGCTTGGAAAGCTGCTATCAATGTGCTAGAAAAACAGTGGGAAGAATAACAGTTCATCTTTATGCAAAATGGGCATGTCTTTCTCTTATTATGTGAAGATAGCAAGTAAGACTTTGCTCCAAATGGATTACGTTTCGCTTGAGTGGTTACTTTAATTCTGAAGTCATATGTTCCCAAAAATGACTTTTTAAAAATCTCCTGGTGTTCACAGATTCCACCTGGAAATATGCTTGAAAGTTCCTGATTGATGTGATTGATTGGTATGTATCTACAGGTAATTTTACTGCTCAAATTTGTCCTTCAGCAAATGCAGGATTTCATAAGACATTATGATCCAAGACATATTTTAACTGCTAGTACAAGATCAAGGATAGTGGTAAGCAGATTCTCTCTATTGTAGAATTGAAAAGGAATACTTGATTTTATAATTGTAGAATCTGCTTCAGTATACATATATATATAAAATGAGGACTGTCACATTCAGCATTAAATTCTGCTTCTCTGAGTACTTAAGTATTTCACTGTTCAAGCCTTAGGTACAGATGAAGTGAGGAAGAAAGTTTTTCTTCCTTGTTCTTGCATATCAGTGGATGTTATCTATAGGTATTACTTCCAAATTCACATTCATCTTGCAATAAAGAGTAAAGGGTCAGCATACATTCCCTTGGGTCCTTGGCCTTCCATATATTTTGGCTATTAGAACAAGTGAGTGCGCTACTAACACTGCCAGCTTCAAGGTTAGCAGTAATGTGTCAGTTTTAGAAAACTGTAGGTGCTGCCAGCCTGCTAACCACATTAACTTGTGTTTATATTTTCTCAGCCAAATCAGGGAAGATGTGAAATTATCCATAATAAAATCACCAGCAATAAAGAACAGTAGTTTTTCCAGTAAACATGTTTCCTTATGCCTTTACAAATGCCAAGTCTGACTAAGTAGTCCAGATCACAGTAGGAGGTGAATACCATGATCAAAGTGCTTACAAAGTGCCCTAATTTTCAGTGAATAACTTTTACAGATAGAGCAAAAGCAGCCTTCATTGCCTCTCAGATGTGGCTGATAAGTAGGAAATCTCCATCTACAAACAGATAACTGAAGCAAAAAAAAAGAGCAACCTCAATTTGACATGGAAACAGCCTGCATCACCTCAAAATAGGATTGAAGGTGTTGTTGGAATCTTGCAGATGTGTTCTGTCATCATCTTCAGTTTTCTCACTCCTTCTGGAAGGGAAAAATCAGAAGTCTCAAGTTATTCTGCATGCTTTGTGAGAAAGAATGGTACACTGGGAGAAGATCTCTCCCTGGAGCAGGAAGCAGCCCTTTTGTCTGGGCACGACCCTAGGCAAGTTTCTCCTTAACAGAGGAGATCAGGAGACTTCTAGGGGTCCCTTCCAACCTCAGCCATTCTGTGATTTTGTGATTTTATGATTCATGGATTAAAACAGAGGTACACCTCTTTGAAAGGAAAACAAAGGAAGAAAATATCCACTGACCACACAAAAAGAAAAGAAAAAAAATGTCATAAGAATCTGAGGAAGAATGTCAAGGACTTCTCTAGGAGCTCAGATTTGTGTAGACAGGAAGGTTTCGTGCCTTCCATTGAACCTCCAAAAATATAATTTTCAGATGAACTGAGATAAATCCAGTGTACATAAACCAGAGGAAGAGGATTTGAAAAAAGACCAAATGTGGACTCAGAATCTTTGGGTTAATTCAGTGACTTTTTAAAAGTTAACGCTGTACCATTACAGTGCCAGGTGCCCCTCTTCCTAGAATAAGAATGCTGGAGTGGTCTTTAATAAATAGTAGGTGTTTATTGTGGCCTGTACATCCAATTGGATCAATAAGCCATTTCTTCATCTGAGGATTACATTTTCACCTTCTGTCTTTTCTAACATTTTGTTTCCTCGTTTTGCATTTCACATTTATTTCTCCAAGACATTCTGATTTTGAATTTGTACCTATACATATTTTCTTTATCTGCACAAAAGAGACACTTTAAGGCAGTCAGACAGGAAAGTTCAGGACTTGACAAATGCTCACAACTTTGAAAAACCAGATGATCTCCAGTTAGGTATTCTGTATCCTGGTGGATATACAAATTGTGAAATTTACAGTATCTTTGCCTCAGTTTCCTCATCTTTAAACAAAGATTGATTATAAAAGTAAAAATATTAATGTACTTCAATGATGTATAAATCAAGTATCTAATATTCTCTCAACCTGAGTATTTTTTGAATTTGAACAGTACATGAATATCCACCCAAGGCTCATTTCTATAAGTGGGAAAAATCTACCCCCCCCGTTTCTATGTTCTTCCACACAAAATCAAAATATTCTGTTGTTTTACCTGTCTGCAAGCTGCTTTCTAAAGAGCACTGTGCTGAGATACCAGAAACTTCAACTACTGTGCAGTATGGAACAGAAATGATCATTTGCATCTGAGGGTAGGGGTGAGCTGGGTGGCACTGTGTAAAGAGGGTGAGGACTTCAGTGGACAAGGACTTTTTCTGAGCACACGTGGTATGTGGGTGCCCAACTACAGAGAAGGGAGGAATGGATGATATGACAGCAATGTTAAATGTAGTTGGACTGGAAAGTGAAAAAAACTAAAGCACGAGTAGGAGTAAAAAAGAGATAACTACTACTAGTAGTAAGCTACATAATTGCAATGGAATAAATCAGAAAAAGGTTAATTCTGGGATGGAAGCAGATCTTGACATTTTTTTCTGTGAACTGCTCCAGTTCATCAGCTTCATAGCCTAAATAAATTCTAATGTGAAAATAATCTTACTTATTATCCAACCCTGGCTTCCAGGCCATTGTCTAAACACTTATCATAAACCATGTTTAGACTGCAGCAGTAACTGGCTTTATCTGTTGTACAGCCAAGGAACAAAATGAAGCAGAAATAAAATATCACTGAAGGTCATGAGTCTACATTACATTTATAATTTGGCAGAGTTCTCAAATACATCCTAGTCCTTTAGTTCTCTATGTTCTAAAAGGTTTACTAGTTTAGACCTATCAGTTAACTCTAGAATAATTTTGTTTGTTGTCTGGAGTTAACCACTCAAACTACTAACTACTACTAACTACTACCATGCTTATGGAGCTGCTTAAAGAGTTTTCAAATTTTCACTTACCCTTGGCTTAAAAATTTAAAGAAAATATGACTCATAGGCCACTCGTAAGCACATCAAGTATGAAAAAAAAAAAATATATGATGGAGAAAAATCTGGGGAAAAATAACAAATTAACTGTTCTTTGTAAATGTGGGAAGGGCCTATTACAGTGCTTTAGTTAAAAGTCCAACACTTCAAAATCCAGTGCTGAATGAAGATCTGCTTGAAATATTTTGTGACTATTAATGCATTTTCTCAATTCATTTCCAGATTTAACCAGAAATTTTAAAAATCTGTATACATGTATTCTCCTTCCCAAATCCTGCCTAGACATTCAGACTGGATTTAAAGTAGAAACTTATCAGTATGACAGTGGCTTCAGTGGGTCTATTAGTTTAACTGATTTTGTTGTCTTTATACACAGGAAGTGATCTAAAATGAAGTAAGACAGCTGTAAAGTTCTTTGGTTGGAATAATTTATTTCCTTAAGAAGGGTTGCATAATATATGTTACGAAATCTTGCCTATTATAAAAATGCTCATCATGAAATCATGAAATAATTCTGATTGGAAGTGATCTCTGGAGCCCACCTAGGCCAGCTTCCTGGACTAGTAATGTGAGACAAACTCTAGCCTTAACTTAGGTCATTCAGAAACCAGAAATTCTCCAGATGCCTCTTCCAGATTTCCACCAGCCATTGTGAACACTCTTTTTTGTCATATTTACAATCAAGACTTCCCCTTCTGCATTTGGTGACCATTGCCTCTGAGAGGAGTTAGGCTATGTCCTCTCTAGGCCTCCTCCTTTGCCATCAAGTGGAAGACAGTAACTCACTTCACCCTTAGGCCTCCCCTTTTCCACTGAACAAGCCTGGAGTTCCCTTAGAAACCCCCATAACAGGTTCACTGCCTTCATCTGATGTCCCATCCATTTGCACATCTCTCTGAGATCCCAGGAGACACAGAGCTTGACACAACACTGCAGAGGTGCCATTGTAAACATCAAGTCAACAGCCATTATCACTCCTCTTGACTTGCAGCCCAGCGTGCCATTAGTCTTTCTACTGTAATCACATTTTAAGACCAGTGCTTATGAATATAGAAATCACTTTGAATATTAATAATTAACTGACAAATTATTGAAAATATCTCAAAGCTTTACTTTTTCTCTGATAATCTGGTTTGGGAATGCCTCTAAATTGTGAGAGTGTAAAGGTCTGTACTCCTTCCTCAGAGTAGTTACATCCCTGTCATACACCAAAGTTGAAATGTAAAATGTAAGAACTTCTGAAAAATTTCAGGGTTATCTCATCGTACATCTACAGAAATCACTGAGTGTTTTCTTACATTTATTTTGTTATAATTTTGCTTTAAATCTAAGAATTTTAGAAATACTGAACAAGATGGAAATTTTTCTGTTGGCTTTGTTTTGAATTGAATATATTTCCCATTCTATTTTAAATTATTTTCAAAAGCAATATCCACAGAAAAAATGCTAGAGGAAATTAGTCTGTTTGTCCTACCAAGTATGAAACTTCCTTTCAGACTGGGGTTGAGTCCCTCCCTTCCAGGAACACCTGAGGGAATGCAGCTGAACTGCTTTGCTTAATTAGTCAGTATATCTGAACTTAGGATGGAGTAGCACTCTTAGGACAAGCAGTATAAGAGACAGTTGGCATTGCTCAAGAGGAAAGACTGACTTACTGGAAGATTGTGTAGGGGAATGGATGAGTGAATATCAGCCTAAATTAAGGACATAGTAAGTAGAAGACTATATTTAATATTGTAGGTATTTTTTAGATATATATATATATATATTTTGTATTTATTTTTTTGTTTGCTTACAAGTTGAGGTATTGAATTGAGGCATACTGACTTAATCTGTTAAGGGTATGTGTAGGTGGTTATTCTGTGCTCCTTATCAATCCTATAAGCATATAGTATGCTGGCATGGGTTGTGATCTATGTAGAACTCAGATGACCAGACTTCTTATATGCTGACTTATACTTTTTCCTTATAATGGCTAAGCTATCTGTATGTATACGTATATTTGTTTTACAATTCAAACAACTTATGTGATTCTTTTTAAACATATCTACTACAATTGTCTCGAATCACAACAGATTCTAGCATTTTCTTCCATTTGCATGTTAAGGTAGACATATCTTAATATCCAGTACTCTGCTTAAAATCATCAGGATATGCTTTCTAGATTGAAAAAGAAACATAGCTAAGAAATTATATAAGCTTTGAAAGTGTTTATATGTAATATATACTAAAACTAGAAAATATTTTTTATCCTCGATGTACTAACAGTCCACTGAATTCTTTCTTATGGAGAATAAGGCTATATGGTTGAGCTGCATGTATACTTGAGTGTATACTGAAGTTTATAGGTTTTCTTCCATTATTTCAATAGGTGAAGCATCCAGGTTTTAGTCCCTGGATTAAGTCCTCAAGCTATTCCATAGAGAAGCCAACCAGGTACAGGAGGCATCAGCACTGTCTCGTGTGGTCAAAGATTAACTGAATACTTATGTATTGTCTTCATCTGTGGCCTGCATCCTCCTAGCCTTTATCTAACCTCTGTTTAACTTATTCAGGGTGGGTTTAACGACTTGTTATACTTACCTTGCTATCTCATCATAGTCAGTGTTTTGTCTTGTCAGTGTTTGCAGGAAAACTCTCCCTAAGATGTATTGTAGTGCAATCTATACATAGTCTATTTTTTTCTGAGTGTGCATACTTCTATGGGGACTACAGGAGCACAGCACTGAGACTCCTGCACTGGAGTGGAAGATGAGGTCTGGGGCTTGGTCTCTGCGCTGTGCCCTTCCCCGCCTGCAGTTCTATGGCCACTGAACTGAGGTGCATGGGTGTGGTTAACACTGCCTCGTGTCCCTAAGCCAGCTTGGAGAGCTCTCTGCCCTTATCTCCTATAAATCCAGATCCAGGCTGGCTAAATGATCGCTTGGTGACTGTAGATTAGCAGGATTATATGGGGTTTTATTTGGCCTATTAGGTTTAATTCACAATTAGGTTTAATTTGCAGGATTTAGATGGAATTGGAATACTCAAAACTGATCTTACAAAAACACAGCCAACTTTGATTTTTAACCTCTTTCGTGTTTTAGAATAGCCCTTCAGCATAGTGGCTCAGAGCTTCTTGCAGGACGATGCTTAATTGTCTCTTGTGACTAAGTGGGACTTGTTCTCCCATTTGTTCTCACCTTAAGTTCTTCACTCAAAGTGTCTTGAACTCCCTACCAAGGGACTACTTATCTTCTGGATAGTGAAGCAGAATTCTAATCCTGGGGCTTGTAGGCACTACTATGTAAATATTTAATATCAGTGATAATGGTTCTTTGGGGGAAAAAGGTGTATAATGCATAAGAGTTACTGGTACTGCTATTACAGTGCCCTGGACCCAAGCCAGAAGATATGATAGATGTTAGAGGAAGCACACTTAGTGCAACACTAAAGCGAATACAGCATGTTCCCTATCAGTGCCTCTTCAAGTAGCGTGCAGTCACTTTGTTTGGATAGCACCATCTCAGTGGAAGTTGTCAATCTCTGATGGTGGAATCCAAGGCTGAGTTGCAGGAAGGTGACTTGAAAATAACTTGGAAGAGCCAACTGGATTCAGAAGTCAAATTCAAATTTAATTTATTACCATCCATGTGACTGAAGCTATAAAATGCAAGATTACTTAGGTGAGCTCGTTCTTCAGATACTCAGCTTGTTTCTTCCACAGAGCTCTCTGCAAGGTAAGGTCAAATTTAAAATAAATAAAAGACAGCTACAGAACAGGAGATTATATATATATGGATATATATATGGATATATATATATATCCATTCATTTTTTTACCAGGTTTTTATCAGTGTTTTAAAGTCTATCGGGGAAATTCTTCTATATTTACTAGCCCAAAGACCTTCTAAGACAAGTGCTGTTGTCTTTCTAAGGCTTTAATTGAAGTAAAATTAATCTATTGACAGGAAAACTAATAAAGAAAATAATACAGATGTTTTCTAAAGAATGATTTTTTTTTTCTCTCACATAGTATACCACATTTCAGTGGTTAATATTAAACCAACAGGCCAGCTTAGGTGCTGTAAATTTCTAATTGCCTGCTGACTAAGTTATTTCTTACTTACTACTCAGCTCCTTCCGCTTCTCAGAAACTCAGTGCTAAGGGCTTATCCTCGTGTGGGAATGAAGTGGAGGTGCTGGAGAGAGGAAGATGGTTCTTCAGGAACCAAGATGCATCTTATAGGGTATTTGGCTGCTGTGCTTGAGGCCTTAGCATCTTCCAGCCAGTGGAGACAGTTGGCACACGTTCCCCACCTCCATTAGCAATGCACTGACTGAAACCTGACTCGCAGGCAGGGGTTGGCTGTCTTTCCTAATCCCATCCTGCATCCTTTCTGCTGACTGGGAGGAAGGGAAGAGGCTCTTCACATTTTCATTGCTTTCCCTGTGTGCCAGTACAGCAGAAGGTGCCCAGCAACCACTCATTTGTTTACTGGTTCACCAAAGGTTTATTTTTAAGGGAAATCTCTTTCTGAGAGAAAGCAACGCATGTAATACACCTTTTATCTTCAGAAGGTATTATTCAGAAACCACTAAGCTTCTCAGGGACAGAAGACTCTCTAATACTTTTTTAATTGATGCAAACGTAGATTAATCATATGCTAACTTGATAGGTGGTTCTATTGCAAAATGCTTCTGTCTCCAAGTAGAGCAAAATACTCATTATTTAAAAAAAAAAAAAAAAAAGAGAGGAAGTTTCAAGTCTTTGGCACAAAATCTGAGTCTTAATCTTGTGGTTTGGAACAAGCCTTCTAACCATTATACAAAGAAATACTCTTAAAATAGTAAAATCTGAAGAGGGGTCAGTATGGTGATTCCTTAATATGTGTAGTAATGTGCGTAGAAACGTGCAACACACGAACAACTCTCGTATCCTTTCTCTGTTGTACTTAAGAGTGATTTGTGCAAGTTAATGAGAATATCTCCACTGGATCTTACGGGGTATGGTTTAAATCAAAACACATTCTTAAAACTGTGATACATGTTTCCTTAACGGGAAGGCAGGGTTGAAAGTTTTTGAACAATATAGCCCTGACAAAGTAATTAAGATTTGTCTTACTCAGTCACAGGGTCTAATTCTGTATATTTTATTGTACATATTTTGAGACATTACTTAATCAGTGGGCCCAGTTCTGTATTACATATGCTACTTATGTTGAGGCTATTCATGGAAGAAAGATTTTTCTTGTAGATTTAAGCTATTCTTTCATTTTAGTTTAAAAAAAAAAAAAAAGTCTACTGAAGAATATTGAAGGCTTAAGTTAAGGATCTGGTCTTGTACTTCTTCTTGTTTGTTATCTTCTGGGTCCCATGATAGAAGAAAAACAAAGCAAGCTGCAGAAAACAGCCCTTTACCCAGTGTGTAAAGCAGGCAAAGATCATTCACTGCCTGAAGTCTGCCAAGAAGATCAGATAAACAAACCCATCTTCTCAATAAATTTTGTTAATTTGAAGTAAATTTTCACTTCAAGATTTTTAAGATGAACAGTACTCCAAGGCTATAAAGTGCCTTATTTCTGCAAGGGCCCTTCGTCTTTAGAGGCAGTAACTGACTGCACTGGAAGTGGAGACTATAGTCTTGCTTATGGGCTTAATCTCAGCTTCCTTTGTATTTGTTTCTATGTGCCTGTTCAGAAATAATCTCACCTGCTGTCCCCAGTATTTTGGAGTTCTGAATAACAGCTTCATTCCCAAAATATTTCACTTGGAATATGTAGAAATTCCATGTGCACTCAATCATGAAGCGCAAAGAGAGAAGTTAGGCAGGTGAAGCCCCTTAATTTAGCAATGAATACTTTTCCTTTCACATTGCTAGACTGTCATAGTGAGTGTAGTTACGTGTAATAAAAAAGTATGCATAAAAATGTGTTTAAAATCCAAATGTTTTCATTAGTCTCTGACACCTGAGATGGTTGGCCTGCCTTGTTCTGTACCACTGGAGCAGGGCAGCCAGCTTCTGCATGCAGCTCTGCTTGCTCCTTCAGCAACAAGACCTGGTATTTCCCAGCTACCTAGTCCAGACAGTGTTAGTTCTCCTTATAAGCCCCGTGTCAGGGCAACCTTACTCACCCCTTCCTTTTCTCCCTGAATTGAAGAATAATTTTGGTCCTCAGGCTAAGGATGACTTGCTCCATGTTGCCTGGCAGTGGAGGGGTGAGAAGAAGAGGAGGAAGGTGGCTGTAAGGAGAAAACCAAAGAATTGAAAAATGTGCTGCTCAGTTCTGATAATCTGGGTTGGTTTGTTTGTTTCTTTTTCAAAATCAAACCCCCACAAGCAGTGCTGTGCAGAAGCATGAGGTGGTTGCTCACATGCAATGCCAGAGGATAACCACCTAGTTATCCTATACCCCAGGGGTGTATGTTTCCTAGTGAGTCCTTGGAGATAGAAATCACTTCACAGTTTATAAAACTATAAATCAAATTGCTGAATATAAATATTCAGTCCCTCCCTACTGTAAAAACAATGATAGATTTGAAATAAAAATGAACTCCCTATTTCTGATCTCAGGCTGTATTTCAAACTGCTTGAAAAGAATGCATTTTTACTGCTGGCTTTTAACTCAAACAAAACTGGCCCATGAACGGGAGAGGAAAGTGGACAAGTAATGAATCAGGGGGATTATTTTGTCCCTTGCTTACTGCACTGAAGTAGAGGAATCTTACCAAGGGACGCAGATCATTCTCATGGCTTTGTGTTAGTAGCCAGAAGTTGTTCCTCATTCCTAACCCCAGTGTTAAATTGTATGTGCCAATGAAGCTTTTGACTCATCTTTGACTTTTAATGAGAATAAACTTTTTGAACAAACACCACATACAATGAAAAGGAGGAAAAGTCGTAAAGATTTGTTTAACTAGGGAGTAGTCAAATCCCCTTGCTATATTTGCAGGTGGATTTTCAGTTGCACCATGGAGAGTGAGGAAGGAACATTTATTATTTTAATCCTGCTGATTAATTTACAACTTGCCAAGACAGAGGATTTGAGGTTTTTGTGGTCATAAAACAATTTTGCATTAGTAATTAAATTTTAAAAGGAAGAATAAATAGGCAATATTGGGCAATATCTGGAATTTCAGCTGGGAAATCTTTGTATTCTATACTAGAAAGCTGTTCCAGTACAAACTTTAGCAGATAGCAAGATGTTTTTCGAAAGAACAAAGTAGTAATTTATTGGAACTCCTGAGCAAATGAAGCAGATATAGTGAGGTCATAACGCAGAACATGTATTGCCAGAGTTTGGTATCAACTTTTACACTTTGACAAAGGTTTGGAGTAATCTCAAAGTGGTTATGGATATGGAGTGGTTCCATTTCATGCAAAAACACCTAACAGTAACCTTGAGGAGGAGTAGAAACTATAGTTAAAAATGTTTTGTCTGCCAAGCTGTTGGTGTTTCAAGGTAATTCCTGTAGATGTGAAAGAACATGTAGAGAAAAAACTTAAAAGGAAGTAACAGTCAGATTCCTCTCTCCTTAGCTACTGGAAAAAACAGTGAAGCAGTATGTGATTAATAGCTGTAAGGTCTTTGTCTTACTCCAATTTATCGGAGGGACTCTTACAGTCTTTTCTCAATCTCTGTAGTTACTTGAAGCTGTCGCATTATGCCTTTCGCGGCTCACATCTGCAGAGTCCCTCACTCTAATCACTAAGAATTTTCTAGGCAATGTGGACAGAGGAACAACCTGTATTGCTAGGCAAGATAACATCAGTTTAGAAGTGATAGTGAATTAAGATGGGTTTGGATGTTCAGTGTCTAAATGCAGTCAGAGTTTTGTCCATGTTTTTGCACACAGCCAGCTGTAACGGAGAAGTGTTAATGTGGGGAATAGCACCATATTTAATCTGCTGTCCTAGAAATCCACCATCAGCCAAAGACTTGCATAACACAGACAAGTCTTGATTTGGGCAGAGAGGGCTGTGGCTCATGTGGGACTGCGCAAAGGTGTGAGTCAGAGCAAAGATGTGTATGTAAATGTGCTGCAATCTAACCTCAGATCTGAGAGATTATCTTGTCCTTGTATTTCTTATCCCACAGAGGATCTTAAGCTTTAATCAATCATTGTAGGTCAGGACGGAAATCACTTGATGAGGTTTGAATGCCATAGAGTCTGATGTGATTAATAGTGTTCGGCATTAGTATTTCCTGTTCTAGATTTTGGGGTGAAGTGTGAGCACAGGTAATGTCTTTAAAAAAGAAATGTGAAGAATGGCACACTATGTGTTCTTTACTACAACTAGGGCAGTATTACTTATACACAAAAAGGAGTTGAAGAGTTAAAGCTAGTTAAAGCTTTGAGCAAAATCAAGTCTGCAACACTTGCATACTGTGGGATGTTGTACTAGTGCTTTGTATGTAAAGGAAAATAACTATTAATCAAAATGACCAAATGACAAAGTCACAGGGATGTGGGGGCTGTGGGCAGAACTGAGCATCATGTCCAGTCCTGCAGAGAGGTAAGAGAAGTTGAGACGGGGTAGCAGCTTCAGGAATGAGCTCTGTGGTTTGAGTTCACATGATGTGAGTGGTGGAAAGGGGAAAGGCAGTAACAGAACAGCAGCAGGAGACCAAATGGAAGAAATAACATCTTCCAAATTTCTGTTTCAAAAGAAGTATGAAATCTCTCAAATCTGCAAGATACAGCATTTATGCACTGAACTACCTCAGGGAGTTACACTTATGCAGAGTATTCCACATGAAGAACATATATATATACCTATGGCATCTGGCATTTGTGCTCTCCTAAAGCATAAGCGTTTATGATGACAGGTATAGTTTTCTTTCAGATAGCAAGAGTTCATACAGGTGCAACAGTGGCTACATTAAATTCTGCCCATGTTATTCTGGCATGCTACATAGCTGTTCCTAGCAGGCTATCTAGAAGCTTCATGTCTCTTTTGAAACAGTGATTATTAGACAAATTAGTTTTCTACTGTTCAGGCTTCCCTGGGTTATGCTTTACAGCCTAGTGAAATAGCCAGACAATTTTCCTGCTGTTGTTAATTGTTTGAGAATTGACCCAGGTTAGGATAGAATTTGGGGATAGAGAGCACAGTCCATACTAAGTGGTGAAACATGATCATGAAGTTCAGTTTAGACAAATTAGTGCTGTTTCTCTCTTTTGTGGCTTTTCTCTCTACAGCTGTTAGGATCTTGAATACAAAGTTGGAAAATACGACTGCTGTGACGTTAACATGTTTGCTTATAGATTATCATCTTGTTCCGGCACAACTGATAAACCAGTCTTTGGTTCTGTTTGAATGTCATACTGTTTGTTGGTAATCAGTAATTAAAACATGGAGTGGGTATTTGCTATCGGTCTTTCTTTGAAACACTATTGCAGATTTTACACTGTTTGAAGTTTAAATGCCATACAGACAACTCAGGGATAGGATTAATAAGTTGTCTTCATCTCATCAGTTGATCCATAACATTATGGAAGATCACTAAGCAGTTTTACACTAACACATCTATTGAGCTGATTTTTGTTATTTATCAGACTTGCTGGGTTTGTGTTCAGAATTTAACTGACAGTGGAGTGGGGATGAGAAGGAGAAAATGTGCATAAGATCAGAGAATTATTGACTGTATGTATTGCTAAAAAATTTCAGAAGTTCCTGCAAGACATATTTGCCATATTTGGCTGCTTACAATTACCTGACTGTCTAAGCCATTTTTAGACCAGACCTATTCTCACTAATTGAGACTCTATTTTATTATATATATGTATAATATATATATTATATATGTATATACACTCTATGGGGCTCAGGAGCATGCCTTACACATCTGATGTGCCAAAGCCATTGTTGAGCAATGTCAACAAACAAAATTGCTCTGAAAGTCAACTGTACATGCAGTTCTCTCAAAGGTTCTGTCTGGGGAGGAAAACAAAACAGGCATGATGGACATATGATATTTAACACTCTGGGTGGAATTACTCTACTACAAAAACAGGGTAGTAAAAGAATCTATAGACTTTCACATATTTAAAATACTTCCTGTTCCCAGACTTCAAGTATAGATAGCCAGGAACTGCCAAACTCTACCCATAGCCATTGATGAACTGTTATATCTCAACTGAAGGAGAAACAGTATAAGCGATTGTCAAACAAAATGGGAGTGAGAAAGCAAGAACTTCAATTAAAACCATTCTGAAAAGGAAGTAAACACTTAAGAATCATGATTCCAGCAATTTTGGGAAGCTGGAGATAAAGGTGAGGAAAAATAAAGGGATTTGGACTTACTTTCTATGATTGTTTCAGTTCTCCAAGTTATTTATATTTTTCATTCCAGCACGTAATGGCATTGAGTTTCACAAGATTAATACATGAAGCTCCCTAACTCCTAAGTTGTGAGACTTATCAACCATCTCCTTCCTATGCTAGAGCTATTGGTATGCTTAGTCTCATACAGTAGTATTCATCATTTCTGCCCTTTTCTGCATCTTTTTTAGCTCCCAGCTACTTCAGTAGTTGACAGTCTGAGGGATCTGGGCTTGTTCAGCCCGGAGAAAAGAAGGCTGTGGGGTGACCTCATTGCAGCCTTCCAGTACCTAAAGGGAGCCTATAAACAGGGGGGGAGTCAACTCTTTACAAGGGTAGATAATAGCAGGACAAGGGGAAATGGTTTAAAGTTGAGAGAGGGAAGATTTAGGTTGGATATCAGAGGGAAGCTCTTTACTATGAGAGTGGTGAAGTGCTGAAACAGGCTGCCCCGAGAGGTGGTGGATGTCCCGTCCCTAGAGGTGTTCAAGGCCAGGTTGGATGGGGCCCAGGGCAGCCTGATCTAGTATTAGGTGTGGAGGTTGATGGCCCTGCATGTGGCAGGGGGGTTGGAGTTTAATGATCCTTGAGGTCCTTTACAACCTAAGCCGTTCTATGATTCTGTGAGAGGAAATATCTAGAGTAGAGCATATTGCTTACTGCAGTCCGGATCCATAGCTACACAAAGGCTCTTCTTAAGATTTATTTTGATGATCTGCTTTTTTTTTCTGCTTCAGGGAACCAAAGTGATCCACAGTAGTTTCAATGGCTTCCCAAATTAAAATTCCTACCGGTCAGTTTGTTACAGCGTAAGAGCTGAGCTTTACTTTTCTACGTCTATTTGTCTACATGAACAAATTAGCTCATCTACCACGTAAAGTGCCTTTCTACAACTGTCTGCAGTCAGTATTAGGTTTGACTACCCAGAGGAGTCTGTTAACCAAAAGCTGTTCTCACATCTGCCCTGCTTTTCAAAGTAACTCAGATTAGACTGAGCAATACATGTCCCAAATAATGGTGGCATTGTGCACTGCTTTAACGTGTTGAAATTAAATTTGCAGAAGTAACTAAAGTCAATAATATGACCAACGCCTACTGTTTTAGCACTTGTGTAACTTGTATGTTTGTATGTTGTTGTACCTCTTCTTCTTGGTCTGGAAGTTTAAATTATGCTTCACAGATCTGGTCACACAAGAACCTTGGTTTTCATTACAGCCATGAGTTGAGGGAATCTATACCAAAAACCCAATTAATAATTACATATTTCAGTATTTGGGAAATAAGCCCACAACTTCATATATTCTTCCTTAAGGAGCAGTGTCTACTACTTGTAGATTCCTGTTTCTGTTCTCAGGTTTGTTTTATTAATTAACAATGTAAGTCTTATCACAAAAGTAATGTTCCTGGAAACAGCAGTATGCAGTATAGTAGCCTTCTTCCAGGATTTTCAAAATATGTGGCTTTAGTCATGCACTCAGATATAAGTCAGTCACTGTTGCATCATTTTGGTATACTTGGCAATAAAACTTGAGTCTTGTACGATGATCTAGGTCCTTCTGATAATCTAGTGAAGAACACTGATATAAGATTAGGCAAATCGTTAATAGTAAAATTGTCCTTTCATATATTAGATTACACCATAAAAATACTGTAGCTTGCTCAAATTGCTAATCTTCTGCAGCAAGAGTGGGAAGAGATCAACTCTCGCTGAACTTAAAAGCCAGTACTTAAAGTCAACAGCCACCGTGGGAAATGTTTGAGCACGAGTGAAGCAGAAGAGACAGAAGGAATCTGATACTATATCTTTCAGCATCAAGCCAAAAGAAAGTTGTGAGACTATCACAGGGTGCTGTGCAGATGATAACTTGATGCTTTTATGCTATCTGAGAAGCTGTACATACATTTGCTTGGAAGTTTATTCCATTAAAAGCCAGACAATTTTCTCTCTGAAAGAGATCCGTTTGCCAAATGCATTAGACCTTCCAGTGGGATTTAAGTACATTCTCTGGGGTGCTTCCTTCAACATGAGTAATCCGTGTGTGTAACAGTGCAGTGTGAAACAAAGTCCTTGGGTAGGCTTTCTTTTTCTTTTATTTGCTTCCTCCCCTTAACTACGAAGTTGTAATCTGTCCACTGCAGTAAAAGCAACACAACAGGGAGAGCAAAAGAAATAATATTTAGGGACTATTTCATTGAGGATTTGAACTGGTGAGCAGTTAGTCATGAGAAGTTACGCACAACCTTGTGTTCCACTGCTGCAGCTATGCTCAGCTCCCTGTATAAATGAGCTTTAAATATGCTAAATCTTGTGTGAAGTATGGACTTCAGTGAATGCTTCTTATTCCATAAACTGAATACAAAGATGTTTTATTCATTTGAAGTCATTGTGAAATTAATTTCAAATGTCTTCCTGGAATATTTTGTCCTGTCTAGGTAATTATTTGCACAAATTACACAAGAAGTTAAGTAAATTACTTAAGGTTAAGAGGTATTACTTACCATTTTGATTGAAAATTTACATTTAAGTTTACTGCTGAAAAATTCCATCTCAACTTGCTTGCAAATAGAACAAAGCAAATCTTTTATGGAGAATTCTTTCTGCCCTTACTAGACTTAACCATCCAATAGAATTCCACTTCTGACAAATAAAAATACTATTTTAAACTTCTATAGTGTCATTCACTTCCCTTTTTAAAGATCACAGTTCAAGTGACTCTGGAAATGAAAGCATGAAGTGGAAATATTGTTAGGCTCAAGATACTGCTTATGGGTGATGAGGAAGAACAAATTATATGTATTAAGAATTTATTGTTAGTATAGAATTTATGAACAATTGAATGTTTATTGTTACTATAGTTGGGATTTTAAGAGCCTAACCTTTTCCCTCACTTCTCTGGGTCCTAAGGTTGACGGTTTTACCCTGACTGGGAGGGTGGGGGACAGTCAGGGACTGCATCTCCAGTCCTTGGTTCTTTCTTTGTTGGTTTGCAGGTCCACATGACATCTGAATTTACTATATATGGTGCCTTTGATGTATGTTAGGTACTATAACTTTGTTTTCATTATTATCTTTAAAACAAGCCTGTGTTTTCAGTTAGCAGATGATAACTACAATGGGAGGCCTTAAAACGAGCAGCCTGCCAAGTACCTACAAGGCCTACAGGAAAGCTGGGGTGGGACACTTTGTTGAGGACTATAGTGATAGGACAAGGGGTAAAGGCTTTAAACTAAAAGAAAAGAGATTTACATTAGAGAGTAGGAAGTAATTGTTTACTCAGAGGTTGGTTAGGCACTGGCACAGGTTGTCCAGAGAAGTTGTGGATGCCTCATCTCTGGAAATATCCAGGTCGGATCAGGCTTGGGCAACCTGGTCTAGTGGAAGATGTCCCTGTCCCTGGCAGGGGAATTGGAACTAGATTGCTTTCAAGGTCCCTTCCAGCCCAAACCATCCAATGATTCTTCACTGGTGTTGGATGGTTCTCTTGGATTTGGGGAAGCAACTATGGAGAAAGGCATTGTGAGGGTGGTAGGGGGTGAGGGTGCAGAATCGTTGTCAGGAGGGCCAGTAGGTTAGACTGCAGCTGCCATGAGCTGCAGATGAAGGACAGCCAGGAGCACAGAGAACAGAAGCTACCTGGTGGCAGTGACTAGGTCCAGCCAAGAACCCTGAACAGCAGACACCTCCTGGTTAGTGGCAGGCCTAAGGAACTGAATTCAACAAGTCAGCATCAGGCTGATGATCCCAGCACCCAGGGCCAAACACAGCCCAGTGATCTACAGATGACTGCATGGTTATGAGGTTGGTCTGAACTTCAGCTGCAAGGTAAAACCTGCTAGTGAGGACAGCAGTTGGGGTCAGCTTATCCTGGACTGAGGACAACAGCTGAGAACATCACCAGGCTATCCGGGATGAAGGTGGAAGGGGGAGTCCCCTGTGTGGCTTCTTACCACGGATCAGATCTCAGAGGCCCTCCTCATGGCTGGGTGCCTGTACCCATGAACGATGTTGGCTCTGAGCCCAGGACATATTATGTGCTCAGAGCCCTGACTCAGAATGGTTGGAAATAGTAATAATTAACAGACTTTGACCCCACTTGCTTTTGAAATGCAAAGCAGGTACTTTACCCCTCAGTTTCTCTATAATTTCATAACATGTAGAAATGTAGGGGGCTTTCGCATTCGTGTAATTGAGACTTACTGAGTGTGAAAAAATATTTTTGCAATGTTTTTAAAGCCACAAAAAAAGACGTTTAAATGCCTCTGGAAATCACAGTCATAGATTGGAGAAGGGGTGTAGGGATGGGAGTAGGACCCAACTCACTCATTCTTTCACTCACTCATTCCTCAAAGTGGGACAAAAACACTATGTTCACATCGTACTGAGTTGTACTATATTTACAAGTAAAGTTTTACATACAAGAGAGTAATAACACTTTGAAGCCAATTCCTACAGCACGTTGTCCTCCTCTTTTAGAAGGGAATATTTTGGTAATTGGCAAAGAGAACAAATGTTGAGCTGCTGCCTGCCAGGCTTCATGAATTTGTGCAGAGACTAACTTGCTACACAAATATCCTTGTGTTATTTTTAGCCTCTAGACAAGGAAAAGCTAGATATCAGGCCTAAAACTACAGCTAAACAAGCTGAAAAGGTCTGACCACTCAAAGCTAAACTGGGATTTGGGACTATTTAAAATAGCTGGGCAGGTTGGATAGGGTGAAGGCTGGCAAAGTTTATTTTCCTAGCTTGATTTCCAGGACTGACTTTCACACAAAAGCAACATGACTAGATATTTCTACTCTGGGCTTGCTCTGCCTCCTTTTATGCACATTCAGCAGTGCAAGGAATTCCTGGAATCTGGGCTCCAGCAGCAGCCTGTGGCTCCCAGAGGGCTGAAGAATGAGCCCTGCACCTCAAGTTCTGAACAAGCTGAAGACTGGCTGAGGATGCAATGCATGCAAAGACATTTTACTTTATTTCCCTCTCCACAGAGGTCAGGAGTGATATTTAAGGCTGGAAGGAGTCAGTCAAATAGGATGATTCTTTGTGTACGCCAGAACACGGAGCTTCATCTGGAAGGGCCTTGTGTTTTAGAATAATATATTAGTAGTTTGAACGATCTTTCAAAAAAGATCATTGGCTCTCCTCTGAAGGTTTTGAGGGGAGTAGGAAACGGTTCCTAAATGCAACAAGAATTTTTACATTCCTGGATGGAAAACTCTTTCACAAAGTTGTTTGCCTGCTCTTGGGTGCCTATAACGAGGCCTTAATCAAAGACGTGTGAAGTCTTCCCCTGCCTATTGGAGGCAGATGCTACTTATACTCAGAGAGGAGGGAAGCTCATGCCTTCAGTGCTTTGCAGAGCAGAAGTTCCCTCACTTACAGCATCAATAAAGGTAATATAAGCTGCACAAACATTTCAGCTTTGGAAATTTTGAAGATATTTTCTGAAATTCAATGGAAAAACCCTCAGGTGAGGGGTACTCTGCCTTCTTTAGTACTGAGCTCCAAATTCCCACCATAGAAGGACTTTATTTTGGGGCATAGTCCTGCTTTTTAGCAAGAGCTACATTTAGGATATTTCCTATTCACCTGGAAAGAAGAACGTACACCCAGGAGCAACTGTGGTCTTAACTCAGGGCGTGACCTTACAATAGAAAAGCTTCTACTTGTCAATATTTAATTTAACATTTACTAAATGTTAGGTGGATGCCAGGCTGACCTCACTGGAAATAACTTGGCAAAGATTTAACTAGCTTTCATTTGCATGGAAGGTAATGCTGGAAATAACCCTAATGTAAAAATAATATTAAACCCATGGTTCATGAGATTTTTTTTCCTAAATGATGCCATAAGAGATTTGCGTGTGTAAATAAGAGAAAACTGTTAAAACAATGCTAATGACCAACACAGCAAAGGGAAATTATTAACCACATTTTCCTTCAAAGAACTGAGAAATGCTTTGCTGTAACTGATCCAAGTCATTAATACGTAAGAATTAGTTCAAAATCTCTCAAAATACTCCATATGCTTATGTATTTATTGTTGATTTTGTTGTTGTTGCAGTTGTTGTTGTTTTAGCTAAACTGTATTCTACTCTTTGACACATTTTGAAGAACTGAAATCTTAGAAGTATTTGGTTTCCTAATTTGAAACTGAATTTGTGAATAGGCTCAACTGCAGGGAAACCAATCGCATTTTTAAGTATGAACAAGTATTCAAGTAAAGCTACAAATATGATACATTCTCTAGTTATTTCTTTTGGCATTTCTATTTCTAAGTTCATAACACTGAAAAAATTCATATTGAATGTGTAATTAAGATTTTACTGACTTCTCCGTGAATATTCAGTTGTGAGCTTTTCACTTAAGCTTGCTTGTAAAGATGTCTTTTTCTTTTGTTTATAATTTCAATTAAAAAAAAAAATGCTTATTTCTTGTGTGGTATCTAACAAAGTAATTTTTGTTTATTTGTCCTGTTTCTTGGTTCTATCTGTGTAAATTGCCCTTGAGTTGGCTTCTTTGTATTCTTACTCAAGTAGACATAGGCCTAATTAATAAACTTGGACCTAAAACTTGGAAAAACTTAGATCCAGTAAGTAGCTTTGTTTAGTCTGACAGGATTAGTTCTAGCACAGTGGGCTGCACTTCTATCATAATAAAGCTCATGTTTTGTCAACTGGCACGCCTTTCCAAAGCTTATAAAGCCACATGTAACTGCTTTTTTAGTGTAGCAGTGCCAGCTTTATGGCCTCCTCTTACTTATTTTACTGTCTTTATGTGAATCACGGGACATGCTGAGCAACATGACCTTGCCACAAATGAGGGGTGCTATTAAGAAGCAGCACATATGGGCTGTATATTGTTAAACTGCTATAGCTTAACCACTTTGGATTAGTTTAGAAGTTATGAAGATTTCAGTTAAAATATAGACAGCATAAACTGTAAATTAAATGTGCATAAACCTGTAAGGTATCTTCTGTCACTCATATCTAAGATACAAGAGTCATTCAAACCTCATTTGCTCCCTCATTCTCATTCCAGATACTGATGAGAGGAATCTCCTATTTCCTCATAATCATCATAACATCTATGTTACAAAAGGTTAAGTTACCAGACTTTTTTTTCTCTTAAAATTACAATATTGGATGCCAAGTTTAATGATACTTTTAGATAAAATTTGCTAGGAAATATTTCAGAGAACTTCTTTCCTGTCCCAAAAAAGTGATGTTTTCACAACAGCATCTTGTAGCTGGAGAAGGAAACCCATGTTTATCTGAAGCAAACTGAATGGCAATATCTTTTGAGAAAATGTTTTTTTCCTTTTATTGAGATTTATTCAACAGGGTCAAAGGAAATCTATGAAAGCAGCCAGAATAATGATACCCTGAAATAGAAACCAGGTACCACCAATAACAAATTGAACAATGTTACTTCCAGTCCCAGCCAGATTTCAGAATTCCAGCCAACTGGTGCCTCTCTGCCTAGTGCATCTTGGATAGTTTAGCATCTGCAAGCATACAGATAATCCAATTAAACTAGCTATCAATGTCCTTGAGGAAATGCTGATGAGCCTAATGTAATGTGCATAGGATTTTCAGAGTAAGCAATACACACGCTAACATGGAAAAGCCAAAATGGAGCACACCTTCTCATACCAAATAGAGTTCTTATCTACACTTATCTTTGGGATATGCGGATCTGACAGCAAACTGTTACAGCCCTGTTCTCACCCATGTTTTGCTTAGCACTTAAACCAACATTGATACAAAGTTCCTATCTGTGGCACAAAGCCAGAACAACAGTAAAGTTAAATCTTTTTACAAGCTACTGTATTTTTTGTTACTGTACAGTATGTTTTGTCTCCAACCTTTCAAAACCTTGTAAAGAGATGACTCCCAGCCAGTACTATGCACTCCTACATACATAAGTACTGGCCCAACACATCACTATTAAAAGCCATTTAGAGCACATGGAATGCTGTGGGTGTTCCTGAACCAGGCAATACGTAAATAAGCAAGAGTACACAAATGCAGGTCCTAGCCTCAGGCACTTGCATTTCAAATGTCTATTGGTTCAAATGTGGGAAGTAAAGCTTTCTAACATTATGTGGCAGTTGAAACAAAGACCTCTTGTGTAGTATTGCAGCCATAAAAGGCAGCTCATTTTCTACTGGTTAGAAAAGATTTATTGCACAAATTCCAGCCTAAGCATTTTATTATTTTTTTTCTAATTACTGTTAATTATTTATTTATTCTGAAACGGTATAAAAAAGCAAAGCTGGCACTACGTTTTGTTAATAATTTAAGTGTCCTTATTTCAGAGAGGAGGACTGCTGTAACAACCTTCTGAACGGACTGAACGCCGGAGAGCACTGAGAGTGAAGAGTACCTTGGGTAAGTGGTAAGTAAAGCCTAGACATTGAAGTGGACAGCTTGGAGCAACTTCTCCAGTTTGACAGCGGGTTTGATGTGGGCACAGAAGGATAGCTTTGTCTACGTACAAACCAATTTCTTGAAATGTCTAAACAAATGGTTTGCTGTGTTAGACAAGCACTTAGCATCTGAATAAGCAGTCATTAACTCCACAATCTTTCTTCTTCTCCTTGATAATAGATTTCTACAGATCATAGCTTTAAATGTCCAACTAATTTATACATTAAAAAGCTAAACTTAATTTGAAATAGAAATTAAATTGTTTGTTTTCTCAGTAAGGATCATCTTATGACTTGCCTGGAATACTGAAACTGAGATACAGAAATAACCACTTTGTAAACACTTCAGGACTGACACAGATATTGGGGATGAAAGAGATATACGAGCTTTGTAACACTGTATCAATTAATTACTTAAGAGAACAAGTATTTCTGGAAGCTGGCCTGTCTACAGTATCTGTGCCGCAGATTAACTCTTGCTAAATGGTTCAGTACCATAGGAATGCTCTGTGCCACACTGAAGTCATGCCACGCCTGACTCCAGATGACACTTTAATACTGAGACTGTTTGACCTTTTATGCAAACAGTACGAGAAGCACGGTCTCAGTTGCACAAGAATAGATCTATCTTAACAACACTACTTGTGGAGAAAATAAACCCTTCTTATGAACAAAATTCCATGAACATATTTTACTCAGATAGTTGTCAGTTATGAGAATTGAATGCATAAATTGTTCCTGATTTGGGTGTCAAAACCTATCTTTTACCCTTGTTACCCCCTGCTGTATTAAATCAACATGATTTAATCAATTTTGATAATCAGTGGTGGATTTTTTTTTTTTTTTTTTTTTTTGTAGGAGTATGTATGTACAATTTTCAGTAGAAAAGGAGCAGACTTGTAGAAGTAGATGTCATAGACCCATGTCAGATATGCATAACTGGGAGCACAGGGGAGCGCTGAGTTTAAGTCCATTACCTTGCAGGGATGACTCCTTTCTTGAAAGGTGCAAGTGCTCAGCCATAGAGGATTTTGGCTGTAAGATGCATGGAAAAATTAGCAGCAGTAGCTCTGAAGTACACAAGGTAGGTGAAGGAGTGAGATTTAAGCTTCTCTCCTCCACCCTCTTTTACAAGAGCTTTAGATTTGAACTAACTAACCAAATAAATACATTACTAGTCTTCTGAATCCTCCACTTATATCCAGTAGAGTGCATAGGAAAACAGTGCACTCAAGTTGGGAAATTTTACCTTTCAAATAAGAGAGCAAGCGAAGGGGGAAGAAGCACCCTCACAAAAAGAGATGTTTGCAAAGTGAGATACAATCATTAGACATCAGTCTATCACTTAGGTTGGATGGGACCTTAAAGATCATCTAGTTCCTACAATTGGATCATTACATGGTACAATAGGAGTTACTGAGTCAATTAGTGTTATTTTTATACCAACATTTTACACCAAACCTTTATGATTTGCACTGTATTTCAGTGTTGTCTGAGAGCTTGCTCTCCCCATTTTTAAAAGAAACCAAGTTATTCTGTTCTATACCTGAAAAAGGCTTACTCTGAGAAGTATAAAAATTCATCAGCTGTAAGCTGCTCTTCTGACTTCGATTTTTTCTCTGTGCGTGGCACTACGGAGTCAACTCAGACATCATATTATAATAGAGGTTGTGTATTTTGTGCTCAGGAGACAGAAGTGGAAGTGGTGCATGGCCATCAGGAGGAATTTGTGTAACCAGAACCTTTTAACTTGCAAATGAACTCCCTGAAGTTTGCTTCTGTTGTCCCTGATACCTAGGTTAGAGTAAGCTTATTCATACCTCTCTCTGTTCAGATTGCTTTGCCACCCACAATGCTCCCACTCTGTGAGCTGCTGAGACATCCTTGCCAAGGCTAACAAATTACAGAAATCAGTTGGATTCAATATCCTTTCAATTAATTCAGCCTGTACTTTGGTAAATAAACTGCTGGATGTGTAAGCAAGCAAATGTAGCTCTGTTCATAGTGCTGAAATGAAAGGATCTTTGAGGCCTGGTGTTAGTGCACTGTCCTGATTTTTTTGGTCACCTCTCAACTAACTGTTGAGAGGGGGAGGAGAGACCTATTATTCCATACTCTACAACAAAAAAATAAGACAGTTTTTCTGGATCTATATCTTAACTAATTTCTCTTGCACTAGCAACATGAACTGCCAGGGACAGAATGCACTTTTCCCCCCATCTGTTAAAGCATTTCAGTAAATGTCAACTAACAGCAGCAGTGCAAACTCCAGATATTCATTTCCACAAGCAGAATGTCACTCCAATAGATGTTGTGAGATGCTGCAGTCAGAAGATCTTGTTTCTACTTGCTCTAAACCCACATCTCTTCCTTGCACACAAGTCAGTAAGACTGCAGAAGGAAAACTGGCAAACCCACAAAGGGTTTCACTGGTCTCCCTCTCCAGTCTAGATTTCTTCATTTCTATATCACATTGGATGTGTGTCACAGTCCACTGGGTATTTATAAAAAGTTGTGAAACTAGAGGTACCCAAAATGCAGGAGGGACAGTTTGATCTGAACAGCTCTGCAGATGGGGCATAGTCAGCTATTGCTGGCTTTCCAACAAGCCAGATATGTTATAAAGGTGTTTTAAAGACTGCTCAAAGAACAGGTTAAGACAATTCAGCCGTATAAAAATGTGGCCATGAAAAGGAGACGCGAGTTATCTATCTTTGCTAGTGTTGTAGCTGTAAGGTTAACATTTCTCTTTAGATGTTTGCCCGACAGCTTGTGATTGAGCCCATGCTGTTCCTGTTTCAGTGTTATGCCCCATATACTCTCCATCCAGTAAGCTCTTAATTTCCAGTTAGATGATGCTCTGTTGGCACTCTGTCAGAAGTGTAACATTTAACACATCATCAACTTAATTATCTGCCTTAAATGAGAAAAAATAAATAGCATGTGGGTGCTGCAGAGAGGAATACTGATGGATTACTTTTGGTATTCTTGTTAAACATGGCACGGCACAGGTGAAATATCCAATGGTAAGATTAAGTGTATCTTTAATAAAGTGAAAAGCTTTTGCCTTGAAAGCTCTCTTTAAAGAGTAATTTAGCAGCAACTGACTAAAGCCCTGTGCAGCAGAGGGGAAAGTGTTGTCCGTAGGCTTTCAGTATTGACTGCACAGGGAGGTGAAGAAGGAAGACAGTAATTTTTCTGGCGTCAGTGATTATACAATGCAGACACTTTCCTAGTTCCTCTTACCTTAAAACTCAGCCTGATTTCTTGGAACCATTCAGAAATAATGGCCCCAGCACTGTCTATGGCATTTCTTCTGTCAGATAAGATCTCTTATTAGAAAACCTCCTGTATGCATGAGGATCTGAACATAACTTCTGCTGCAACCTGCTCTTTCCCTAAATTGACTGTTAGTCCCTGTGTATCATAGCTTACTGTCTTTTAAACTCCTGTCTAACAGACACCTTGCATTCAAGACAGGATCTATCATTTCTATTTATATATACCTTAATATTCAAAAGATCAAAGATATTGAAATGCAATATCCTTGAGGTGTTGATGCAGAAGAATCCATAATCCATATTCAGGATGAACTGAACAGGTTGATGAACTGCCCAAGACCACGACAAGAAGCACAGTGTAAATAACAGATAATCCACCCTACCTGAAACTACAGAAACCAGATTAGTTTATTAATAAGTGATTATTAAAATGCCTTTTAACACTTGAAGCACATGTGGTGAAGACTAGAGAGGAATTTTCTTGACAAGGCACTGAATAAATAGACTCATTCTTTGCAGAAGCATTCACACAGTGGCACAGCTAACGTAAGGAGGTGAGAGAATCCTCAGAATCATTCTGACCCAACATTTGGACAAATCCAAATGTAGCCCTCCAGGTAGATGACTTCAGCACAGTTGACACGTATTTTTGGCTGCTTTTAACTGCATTTTTGACGCTGCTGTGCCTTCCCGGCGCACTTGCTGAATGCTGCTACAAGTTTCCCTCTTTTCCTCCTCAGCTATCAATTTACAAAGTAACGGAATGGAGAACAAGCAACAAAGCAATGGGGAGATGAAACAAAATAAGGAGGTGAAGAAAAAAATGGTAAGTGAATGCCTCTACTCTTCTATCAGTGTATTTGTCATTACGTCAGCATGTTAAGGTGAGAAATAATGTATGTGTTACCCATATGCAGCCATATTATTGGCATTTGAGTGCCAAATGCAGTGAGCTGCTCCCACTGTGTTATGTTAAATGAAACTAAATAAAACACAGATACTGATTCATCTCACATGCACTCCATGCATTTTAGAGGCTTGATTCTCCTTGTTCGCCTCTTTTACAGTTTGTGACCATTTAAAAAGATTAGAAGTGTTGTTTGGGTTATCTGTCTGTGCAGATGTTTCTCAATATGAACAATAACTTTACATGTTAATAAGGACCACCTGGCTTTCTGTTCAAGTGCTGCTTTGCTCGATGTGTGGCAAGGGCACGGGTTGGACAAAGACTCAGGTTGGATATTAGGAGCAATTTCTTCTCAGAGAGTGGTGATGCATTGGCACAGGCTGCCCAGAGAGATGGAGGAGTCACTGTACCTGGAGGTGTTCAAGAACTGTGTAGGTGTGGCACTGAGGGACATGGATAGTGGACATGGCGGGGATGGGCTGATGGCTGCACTGGATTATCTTAGTGATCTTTTCCAGATTTAATGATTCTATGACACCTCCAAGTTTCTACATTACAGTCTACCTTCAAACCTGCTGTGCTTTATGGCATTACTTCTGTGACTTTGAGAACTGCAAGGTAGTTGTGAGGTATGTGGCACGTTAGCAGTGGAAAGAGCGCAGACTGACACCACTACGGACGGCAGACATCTGGGATTAGTTCCCAGACGTGCTTAGTACTAGTCTGAGGCACATGCATTGCCAACTGGAAGGTGAAGCTTAACTCTCAGCAGTTCGATGCATGTTTGCAAATAGTCACCTGCGGAGCGAAGAGCTGGAAGCGCTGGCCTCCCCCTGGCAGTGCACCTGACCACCGCCCCCTGTGCAGCGCGGAAACCCTCCGCCTCCCCATGGCTCAAGGCTATTTGCTTAAGTTATACAGCAGCGCGCTCTGGACCACCCTATTCCTCCCTCCGCACAGGCCAATCCCTGCGGCCGCGGAGCGGGGCTCGGGCACGGCCGCGCTGCCCCTCGCTCCCCCTTGGCTCCCCGCCAGGTCCTAGCCTCAGNNCGCGCCCCGCGCGCTGCCCGGCGGAGATGCGCGGTCGCTGCGCACGTGCGGAGGCGGCGGCATGGAGCCTGCGGCGGCGCCCGAGGCGGACACGCTGGTGGCGCGGGAAGCGGGCGGCCGCCGCCCGGGGAGGAGTGCAAGTAGCGTAAGGAGCCCGAGGGGAGCGGGGACGGCGGCGGAGGGGTGTGGACTCCGGCGGGGGTTCGGCCTCGGGGAAAAAAGGGGGGGATTTGTGACCTTTCTCAGCTGGGTGGGGAGAGAGGAGAAGCGGGCTGGGGCACGGCGGCCGTGGGAGCCGGAGTGAGTCCCTGAGTGAGGACGGGCTCAGGTTGCAGCGCAGAGCCCTGCCCGCTCGGTGCCTGAGCTGAACTAAAAAAAACTGCGGCCGCCCGAGACGGGAGCGGAGGGCGGCGGCGGGGACGGGGCAGAGCCGACCACGCGGTGGGAGAGACCCTGCTGGGCGAGCAGCTCCTGCAAGCAGGGCGAGGAGAGCGGGGCTGCACCGCGGTCAGCTCGGGGGCCGCGGGTGGGCACGCACCTGTCTGCCGGGAGCCGTCCCAGCAGAGGTGTGCAGGGTCGGGTGCGAGGAAATCAGGTGCCTATGGCCAATAAGAAGCCTTAGCAGCGTCCATTGAAAGATCCTAAAACTTCCTTCTGTGCCTGTGTGGTGTTTGCTGCTTATAGCTGTGTTCGATTTTAACCTGAAAAGGGGGCTGTCACCCACTAACCAAAAAGCAAAATCCCGAATAGCGCTTGAAATGCAAACCAGTGTACGTTTAAAACAAAAGCAACTGAAGGTTCATAGTACATGAGCATTGCACTGCATACTGAATGAAGAAGTTGAGTTGGTAAAAACATTTCCAAAGGCTATCAGAGCTCTGGGATCTGTGATAAGAGCAAATAAAACATGGACTTCTACAAGTCAGCAGCTCTCCAATGCTCAGGGGTCTTTGCTGTGGTCCAACATGAAACTTCCTTACTGCACCTTTATGCAGGGTGACAGCCTGTGCTAACAGCAGCACACTGATGGTGATAAAGGAAAGGAGCACCTATGGGGGAGGTGTGACCACTTCTTGTTTCCCAGCCACTATCAAACAGATTGCTGGAGGCTTAGCTTGCTTTGTTCATTTATTCACTTATTTATTTAAATTATAGCCACAGACTTAATATTCTTTGAGCAACTTTTTCTTTTTCTTTTTTTTCTTTTTCCCTTCTTGTTTCATTTTGCTTTTATCTGGCATTGCTGAAACTTGAGCAAATATTTGAAGTAGTGCACGAGGAGAGACAGGTCATGGAGAAATTGAGGCTCATGTTCCAAGATCTGTAAAGCTTTGCATGAGGCTCTGTGTGCCTTCTGCAGCAGGCTGTATATGAGAAAACTTCATGGTGCTGAAGTAGGCTCTAAATCTTGCTGTCTGCAGCACTTGAAAATAAAGTGGACGCTGGGTTCTCTAATTTGACAGCACTCCCATGATTTGTACTGCCTTATTTGCTACTTAACCCTGTGTGCATATAATTTGCCTGCACTGAAAGTTTCAGGTGTTCAGTGGAGTTTTTAATAAGCATAGACTATGTGGTTCAAATCATCTTGTTTGCAGGATTTTTCCGAGGTGTTTAATGTTGTTGGAGCAGATCTTTTAGCAATATTACCACATGAGAACTTGCACTTATCATTTATGAACCCTTTGGGAACACTCCCGTATGTTCTCCTCAGTGTTCTAAATTCATGAAATCATAGAATCATTTGAGTTGGACAAGACCCCAAAAGGCCATCTAGTCCAATTCCTCCGCATTGAACTGGGATACCTACAGCTCCATCAGGTTGCTCAGAGCCTATTCAACTGGACTTTGAGTGTCTGCAGGGATGGAGCACCTGCCACCTCTCTGGGCAGCCTGTTCCTGTGCTTTGCTACCCTTATAAAAAAACATGTGCTTTATATCCAGTCTAAATCTCCTCTCTTTTAGTTTAAAACCATTTCTCCTTGTCCTGTCACAACAGACTCTGCTGAAGAGTCTGTTTTCTTCTTACTCATAGGCCCCTTTCACATATTGAAAGGCCACTCGGGTCTCTCTGGAGCCTTCTCTTCTCCTGGGTCCCACTGCTAGAGACTGTCTAGGTCTCTTTGAATGGCATCCCTTCCCTCAGGCATGTCAACTGCACCACACAGCTTGGTGTCATCTGCAAACTTGCTGAGGGTGCACACAATCCCACTATTGGCGTCATTGATGAAAATAATAAAGAGCCTTGGTCCCAGTATTGACCTCTGAGGGACACTCGTCATCCCTCATTCAGAGTAATAGTGACTCCCAGAAGTGAAGGAATGGCTGTTCAACTCAGAGAAATAATGAGCAAGGTGTTATCAACACCTAAATAAAGCCTTATGTTGAAATTTCTACTTTGTATTACTGAAGTAATAGTGCAAAGCTGTGTGTGTGTGGCAGGTTCATTTTAAGAAGCTGGCTAATAATAATAAATTGTACTTGGCTGATTTAATGAACTCAATGGGATATGTTTCTTACACAAGATTTTCTTCTCCTGCTGTACACTTCCTCTTGACCTGACAGAAAACAGAGAAGTTAATGAACTGTGTAATCTCTTCAAAGGCTTCCTTCGCCATGTGGAAGAAGTTAACTACACTGGGCTGTCCCACAGGGCATATTTGAGCCCTTCAGGCCTGGAGCTGCAGAGCAAGGCAGACTCCATGAGTGCTGAGCTGTGTTCTGCAGCCCCTGCCCTATCAGTGGATATCTCATCGTTTCTCCATGAACCTAAGTAACAGCAGCCATGTGGTGGCAACGTGAACCCCAGCATGCGTCAAGAGCCACACCGCAGCCACTTTCTCTACTGTACTTGTCCTGCAGGAGCTCGCTCCTATTCATCACCACTGCTGTCATGCCATGCGCTACCTGCTGCTTCATATCTTCATTTCCCAAAGGAAACATACAGCTTTGTGCCATTGACAAAATGTATAGGTTCATTAACCTATTGTCTGCTCTCTGTGATGTAGATAAAGCTGAGGTTACAAGGTCTGCTTACGCAGCTCTTTCTCTTGTCAAAAGCGCTGAGGCTTCATTGAGCAATCAGACTGAACATAAACCAGTAGTCACTAAGCCTAAAATTTGAGATTCTTAGCAGAGTTTTTAAAAATAAAAAAAAGGATGCTTTAAAATGTCATCCACTTTAATGAAATTTCTTAAGTCAAGAAAGGTGAGCTGTCTTCCATGATGTACAAAACAGTAGCCAAGCAGCCACCAAAACACAGATTTCTCTTAGGAAATCTATTGAGAATTAAATTAGGAACGGCATTAGTCACGTGTGCAGAACTCCAAAATCCAGAAGCAGAACTGAGTGGCAGAAAGTAATGCTGGATGAGATGGAAAGGAGCCTGAAATCTGGAAGCTTCAAATCAACTGACTGATACTCCAGTATCTGAGCAGTGCTGCTTTTTGTATGGAGAAACTAGTAGTAGAGATTAGGGCTATCAGCTAAATGAAGGAGGAGGGGTAGGGAGTGGAAGGAGGAAAGTTGTAGAGGGTAAATTACTGGTACATTGCTGGGGGAAAAGGGCAGATGACATCTCTGTCTGAGAGTGTGTGTGTATGGCAGCAGGTTACTGTTGGAGGGGTACATGTGGGTTACAATATCTAGTTTGTAGGCACCAGTTTGTTTATTTATTTATTTATTTATTGCTCAGAATTTCACTAATCCTTATGCTTTTTGGACTGGGTGGGGGGAACACCGACTTCTTAGGCTATCCCCTAAGTCAGGTCTACCCCAAATCATGTTTCATCAAGTATATGCTACCATGTGCTTTGTGGTGTTATTGTACATTGCCAAAGTTTCCTTTGCTGAGAGTATGCTTCTATAAGATTTTGCTTTTTTTGTGTGTGTTGGGGGCTGATGGGGCAATTGAAGCAAGAATTTGTGAGGTTGAAAGAAGTTTAAATGTTCACTTATGCCTTGGTAAATGTTAACTGAGATGCTGTCACTTCAGATTTACTGTTCCTTGGTCTGCAGAAATAGGAAGTGCTGCAGGCCATTACTCTGCGTGACAGAGATCTACCTGCAGGAGCTATACAAGATAGTACAAGCAGTGTTAAAAACTGCAGTTTTTCTATTTAGAGTATACTAACAATGGCTACATCTTTTCCTTGTTTTTCAGAATTGGTCTGGAAGTCTAATTGTAGCATCTTTAACTGGTGCTTTTGGGTCATCTTTTCTTTATGGTTACAATCTCTCTGTGGTGAACGCACCTGCAGTGGTAAGTTACTGACGCAACTGGAATTAAGTACCAGTAGAGGGCAGCCTTGTCTATCTAGTGTGCTCTCTCCAGCGCCCTGCTCTCAACATCCTGCTGATACGCTGAAAGAGGTTAAATCCTTTTTGTTAATCTTTCTGTGCTTGAACAACTGTTTCTGACGTCTGTGAGGTTTTCAACTAAGTTCAGTACTGGTCAGGAAAACAAATGCTGCTATTGAGATGAGGGGTTGTGCAGGGTTTCTTCTACAAAAAACTTCCAAAACACAGAATAATGCTAAATCTTCTTGCACAGTTTTGTGTGGTAAAGCATTTTTAATAGCCTGTCTTTCTGACTAGTGAATATTTGGTAGCTGTAGGTGCATATTCAGCAACTTTCCTTCATTCAGTTCTGGAGGCTGACACATTTCATTCCCACAGTTCTGATACTTACTATAAATGTCTCTTGCTGCATCTTAAATAATGGGCCTCTTCTTCTGCATTTTGTGGTGATGATTTCTTTGGTTCTGATTTTGAAACTACTGTGTTGACAGTTTGTTGCAATGTATGGAGTATGTCTGATGAGAAGGGTATTGTAAAATCAGTGTACAGTATTTGAGGGATTTCATTAAAATATCAGCTATCATACGGAAATCTGAATGCTTTGTTTTCACACTGGCAGCCTACAGAGACATTTAATTCAATCAAGCAGCACATTAAACAATTCAGTAGAGTTGCAAGAAACACTTTTTAAAAAATAGGTAACAAGTAATTTTTTTCAGTGGGTTGTTGATACTCTGTTTTTAAAAAGTTCCTTTCTAAAGTTCAGCTCCTTCTTTTATGGAAATCTGTTATTAGAATGTGTGGCTAAGCTTCACCTGAGCAGCTCAATCACATGAAAGATGGATACAATACTCATGCAAATATAGGAAGAAGAAATTTTGAAATTTACATTTTGCATTCATATTGTATTTGATAAAGCGACAACGTGAAGGATTAGAAATTGACTCACCCTGTAGGAAGCTTTCGTTGTTCCCTTGACAGCTTCTGGGAATTTTCCTGAAGCTCCTGGTACCATTTGTACCAATAACACCGGTTTAGACAGATTGGATGTTTATACTAGAATGGCATGTCTGTGCATCACCTCACCCTGCAATCTTCAGGAGATAAGTATGGCTTAGACAGAATCAGCAGGAAGCTGAAATTCTGTGAACAATAGTATTGATTGTAGTGGTGATAGGCATCTTTCCTGCACTGAGTCAGTGCTGTCAGAGGAGCAGCGTGAATTGTCTGACTTCTAAACTTTTAAGTGTCATAAGAAAAATGGACCATCTGGTAATCAAAGCTCTCCTGCCACTTTCTGCAGGGGTAAGAGAAAGAAAGGGTGATTGGAAATGCTGTTTGCCAGTGCTCAGGTCATCAGATTTGAGCCATGTAATTGATTATAGTGGTGATCAGACAAGAATGAAGATGGGGAGACTGGAGTTGCAACTATACCATGAAGAATGCTAAATTCCAAGTATCATGGAGAGTAGTACTTCCAGGATTGTCTATTTTTGCTCAAAATCCTTATTTGTGGCTACTGGACAGAAAGTTGGCACCATGTTGGTGGTTCTGGTCATGCTGTTGACAGGTATGCATGAAGTCTGCCCTTTTCCAGAGTGGCGTTGCAGTATTTGAGATCTTAGTATCTTCCTTATTTGTGTTAAACTATACAGTAGCTAGGGCTCAGGAATGTTTATACACTCCAATGAAAAAGAGTACATAGTTGTGTGGTTCAAGAGCAGAATACTAGTAGTGTGGCCCCTGGTCCTCTCTGTAACTTCCAGGTCAATCTGTGTCATCCATTTGCCTGGGACAGGCCACCTTCCTGTCCCTATCCTGCACTGGCCAGGCTGAAGAGAAGAGTCTGGGATCTGCTCATAGCCATGGTGAGGAGGAATGAGTTGTACCAACATTGTGATTCCTGCAGCACAAGAATCAGAACCTTTGTTCCATGTCTTCACCTGTGTAGCTGTTTGTCACCAAATGAGGTGAAGTTGGGAATGATGTGAGGTGATTGAGGGGAATGGCTCTTACCTGTAAATAAATAGTGCTCTTACAAGAGGTCATAATGGGAGTGCATTAACTCCTAAAAATTGTAGGTTGAGTTTAATTTATAAACTTGCTAAGACAAGTAACGTGATTTGGTTGTGTGCAGCTTACAGCCAACATTGTAGTGTCCATCTCTATGTAGGATGCTGAGTATCTTTTGCTCCTATTTACTTCAGTACAATTCCTGTTGACCAACTTTAGAGAAAGCACTATATAATGCTTTCAGAGGTATTTAGAAAGTGCTTGATGGCTGTTGACTAAAGTATGAGATGTTTCGAGGAGACAGGATTTGAAAACATTGTCACGATCACTGAATCGTATAGGGGAAGTTCATTTAAGACTGAAACTATGAACTCTATGTGCAAACCCTTGTGTACGTCTTCTTTCTGTACTGAAAGTTGTGCCAACTCATCAAACCACAGGGAAATGCCCCTGCTGGGAACTTCATCACAAGCCATTTCGTAAGATTCGGTACTTGATCTGACTTCCTTTTTGCTGCAAGGGAGAAACAAACTGCACCAGATCTACTCAGTGCAGAGTTGTCTGTATTGACTATTCAGTCCCCCACCTTCCTGCGGGAAGGAGGAATGACCCATTGCAGGTGTGCTTTCCTCCTGCCAATCACTTCTTGTCTTCTTCCCACTGGAAGCTGTGTTTGCATTCTTTTTAGAGCTGGTACTGAGGTAGCTGCAGAAATGTATAGCTGACTGTCAGCCAGTTGGGTAACTGTGAATGGCCCTCGTAACTGTGGGCCAGGTCATTTTTCTTCTCAAAAGACCATCTCTTATCTTCCCTTGATGTAAGTTATTTAAACTTAGACAAGAAAAATTACCATATATGTGTGTGTATATATGTGTTTATATATGCTTTAACTGTGCTGGCACAGCCTTGCCTCAAGTACTGTGCGCAGGTTTTGGCATCACGATATAAAAAGGACATAAAACTATTAGATAGCATGCAAAGGAGGGCTACCAAAACGGGAAAAGTTCTGGAGGGCAAGATGTGTGAGGAGAGGTGTGAGTCCCTCAGTTTGTTCAGCCCAGAGCAGAGCAGCTGAGGGAAGGCCTCATGGCAGCTACAGCTCTTCACAGGGAGTGGAGGGGCAGCGCTGAGCTCTGCTCTCTGTGACAGTGACAGGGCCCGAGGGAACGGCATGGAGCTGTGTCAGGGGAGGGGCAGGTGGGGGCTAGGGAAAGGGTCTGCACCAGAGGATGGTTGGGCACTGGAAAAGGGTATGCATAATGGATTTGTTGAATCAGATTTGTTTTTCGCTTTTGGTTTTCATTTCCATGTGCAATACCTCAAAACCTGTATTTGTTAATGCCTTCCTATTCTGTGTCAGTGGAAATCTAGGCAAAAGAAATGTATGTGGTGGCATGTTTGTCTCTTATTCTTAAATGTTGTAGTTTGTACTTTTATTTTCTTGAATATTTGCACTTATTTAACGTCTCATTATGAATAAGAAAGCAGCGCTGAGAAAATTAGTCATGACAAGGGGAAAAATTTACATATTATTTTTAGTTATTAGTATTAGCAAGAAATGCTAATAGTGTTCTAAAAATGCTTTCTCTTAGTATTCATTACTATCAAAAATGAATCTTAAATAAACTAGATATCAAAATCTAAATATAACCTGAGTATTGATATTACAGATAGGTTTTATTACTTGATTTAGTGGTGGATTTATATGGATATTCATGATGAAATATAGTTTGCTGCAAAGTTAACCAAGTGCAATTGGACACTTTTTCATCTAATAATTTGTTTCTGTTTGTATGGGAGCAAACAAAATAGAATGGAAGTAATGAGATATCATTTTCTTCCTTTTAAATGTCAAGGTACAATAATCTAGCCAGAAATTTAATAGAAAGAAGACAGTACATGGTATGTTCTATCTCCACCTCTCTAATGTACTTGGCATGTGCAGAGATTGTGTTTCAAACTAGATAAAGCCCTCAGGTTGAATAGCTTATGCATACAAGGCTGGAATACCTAAGGCTGGAAGTTCCTAGCCTAAGCAGGGAGAGCTTGGTGGAAGGCTTATCCTGCTGAGGATACCCCAAGATACTTCAGTGGCTGTGTCGTGTATGAGGAAATCTGAGAGGAGCCTGATGAGACTTTGAGATACTGTAGAACTTGTGAGGGATTGTATCACACAGGTTCTGCAGGAGTGATCATGCTTTCTGGAATACCATAACCCCCAGTGGCATCAGATCTTTTCTTGGTTTCTAAGTGAGAGAGGCATAAAAGTGAAGAAGTTTGTTGAAAAAGAAATCAAATACACAATGTCTTTGCAGATGATACAGAGATTATGTAAAAAAATGTCATACTGGGGATATGAAGCCTTTACATTTTAGAAAGATGAGAAAATTAGGCATAACTGAACATTAGAGTAAGGGTAGTTGTTAAAGCCATCTTGCAGAAAATTGCAGTTGTGCTCATATGAGGAAAGCAGAAAAATAATATAAACTCTGGCATACTGATGGCTGAAACTGTGATCTGGTTGTGGGATCTGAGTATTTTCAGAAGGGAGAAAAGACTTTCAGAGAGATAAGGATGTAAGGCTGATAGATCAAGTTGAAAAACGATGTTCCTGAAATACAAGGACAGAGCAAGAAAACTGAATTAATGTTTTGGAATGGAAAAGTCTCTGAAGGTCCCATGCCAGAACCCTTTTTATAGAGGATGTATTGGATACATTTTAAAATCAGTAGAGATGTGGAATAAAATTAATCATATTTTTCTATCCAAGTGACAAAATGCCTTGCATAAGACTGAAAAAAAATACCCCAAAATACAGGCTTCATATCACTTCTTATAAATAACATCAATAAAAGAGAAATTGAATGATTTAATCTGACTTGAAGGAAAAAGTAATTTTGAGGGACAGACTTGGAAGATACAGGTTAAGAATTAGATATTTGCACTTGACAAACTAGCAGAAACTGTAATACAAAAGTGAGAATTTGGGAAAGAGCCGGCATGGCTTTTGTGAAGGGCAATGATCCCTTAGGAGTCTGGAGTTCTCCACAGACTCAAGAGGCACTCGGACTTTCAAAAAATGTTCTGGAAGGACCCTTATGGAAGTCTTTTAGGAGGAATTAAGGAGAAGCCAGGTCTCAGGTTTTTGTTTCTTTAAGAGAACTCAATTGTCTGGAAGATAGATTTATCTCTGCATCTTAGGTGTCTGATTTCATGTTTGATACTTCTTTCATTACTGAAAATAAATTGCTTGTTTAGCTGCCTGAACTTCATTCAAAAAACATCCTATGTAAATGTGAAGGTAAGAAGATATAGTTTATTTATAGAAGCAATTGTGATTCTTAACTTTAACAGCGTCAAAAAAAGCTAGCTCTTTTTTTTGCTACCGTGGCTATTTTTTTTCCCCTGTACTATCAAACAAACATCTAAAAGTTCTTATCTTCCTCCTCTAGTAATTATTTATCTTGGCTGTGAATTTCTGGGGGAGAAAAATGTAATCTTTTGTTGCTTAGCTTAGTATGTCCTTTATTTTGTATGGCTGACTGGTTCTGTGTTATCATAAATAAGTCATAGAAGTGGAGCACCGTCCCTTCTTCCATCAGTCCATGAATACCAGTCCATATTGAAAAGATCCAACCAATGACAAGAGTCATTTCTGGTACCACTAAAAGAAGGTGAAGGGTTGGAGACTCTTTGCTGAGAGGCACTGAGGTGCCTATCTGCCTCCCAGGTAACCTCTAGAGAGGTTTGCTGCCTGCTGGGGGTTTGTATTCAGGACATCAAGATGAGAATATCTGGCATGATAAAGCCAGACAACCACTATCCCCTCCTGGTCTTTCAAATTGAGTTACATGAGGCTGCAACCAGGAAATTAAAAAATATCACAGAATCACAGAGTTTGGAAGGGACCTCAAGAGATCATTGAGTCCAACCCCCATGCTAAAGCAGGTACCCTGCAATAGGTCACACAGGTAGGCGTCCAGCCAGGTCTTGAATTCTTCCATAAAAGGAGACTCCATAATCTCTCTGTACAACCTGTTCCAGTGCTCTGTCTCCCTTACCATAAGGAAGTTCTTCCGATGTCAGTACGGAACTTTTTATGTTCAAGTTTTAGGCCGTTACTTCTTGTCCTATCACTACACACCACTAAGAAGAGCCTGGCTTCATCCATTTGCCTCCCACCTCCCTTTAGATATTTGTAAACATTTATCAGATCTCCTCTCAGACTTCTTTTCCCCAAGTTGAACAGACCCAGGTTACTCAGCTTTCCAAAAAGACTTTATGTCCCTTGGGAAGATGTTGGAGGAATTGGGAGTGCAGGTAGTGTTCTTCTCAGTTCTCCCAGTTGGAGACTGGGATCTGGGCAGAAGGAGGAGAAAGGATCAGTTGAATGACTGGCTGCATGGGTGGTGTCATACCAAAGGCTGTAGGTTCTGAAAGCCCGTCTGAAGTGCCTCTATACCAACACGAGGAATGGAAAATAAGCAGGATGAGTTGGAAACCATGGTGCAATTGGAAAACTTACGATCTTATTGCTATCATGGTGAGCCTATGTAAACTTAATGAGGTTCAACAAAAAAAAGTGCAAGATTTTGCACTTGGTTCAAGGTAATCCTAGATATGTTATCAGACTGCGAAAAATACTCCTTGAGAGTAGCCCTGCTGAAAAGAATTTAGGGGTGAGAAATGAGAAACTTAACATGAGCCAGCGTTGTGCACATGTAGCCTGAAAGGCCAAAGGTATCTTGGGCTGCATCAGAAAAGAGGTGACCAGTGAGGGTGGTGATTGTCCCCCTCTACTCTGCCCTCGTGTGGCCTCATCTGGAGTATCGTGTCCAGGTCTGGGGCCCCCAACACAGGAAAGATGTGGAGCTTTTGGAGAAGATCCAGAGAAGGGCCACAAAGATGATCAGAGGGCTAGAGCACCTCTCCTGTGAAGACAGGCTGAAGAAGCTGAGCTTGTTCAGTCTGAAAAAATGAAGGTTGCAGGGACACCTCATTATGACCTTCCAGTATTGAAAAGGAGATTAAAAACAGGAGGGAAATCAACTTTTTACATGGGTAGATAGTGATAGGACAAGGAGGGATAGTTTTAAAGAAAAGGAAGGAAGAGTAAGATTAGATGTCAGGGGAAAGTTTTTCACTGAGAGAGTGGTGAGGTGCTGGAGTGGGTTGCCTAGAGAGTTTGTGGATGTGCCATCCCTAGAGGTGTTCAAGGCCAGGTTGGATGGGACCGGGGGAACTTGATCTAGCACTTGGTACAGAAGTTGGCAACTCTGCCTGTGGCAGGGTGGTTGGAATTTGATGACCCTTGAGGTCCCTTCCAACACAAGCCATTCTATGGTTCTATGACCAGTTGCTTTCACAGAATCATAGAATCACAGAATTGCAGGGTTTGGAAGGGACCTCAAGAGATCGAGTCCAGTTCCCCTCCCAAAGCAGGTAGCCCCTCTTGCCAAAGCAGGTTTCAATTCAATCTATTTTCCTAAAATTATGCTAAAGAAATTGCTATGAAGTCACTCATTTTTACAATACTATACCTTGATAGAAAAGACAAGTGAAATAGCATTTCATTTTGAGCGCATCTGAGCTCTGCATTTTAGGACTGAAATACAAAACATTGATGATAAGCATTGTTTCATAGTAAGCACAGTGCAGGCTTTGACCAATAGGATTCCTATTTATATAGCTTCTAAAGTATCTTTAAATTTTTTCCCCATTGAGTTTCATAATTAAATGTAAATCAAAATGGGCTACCAATGTAGTAGAAATTCCAGGAGATGATAAATTTCTTTACAATTCATCTTTATTCCTGGTTTTACATTACAACTTGTTTTTAATGTGGCTTTCATGCAGTGTAATAGACACGTATCCACTAAGTGTGAAGGCAGAAGGCAAATTTCATCTGTTATGTTCAGCTGAAAGTTAGAATTTGTTGATTATGTCAGAAAGTTTAAGTTGTTTTCCTAGGAGCCTACCAATACTATATAGCTACACACTCAGCTGAGTCAGATGTCTGCTTTATCTCTCTCCCTGTTATTATAGTTTGGAATATGATTTGGGAAAAAGTCCTGTTGCTGGAGGTAGGGATCTGCTGCCTTTTTCCCACTTGGTAGCCCCAGGAAGACAGGTTTTGGACAGGCCATTCATCATGGGCAGTGGGACTGAGGTGGGCATGTTGAACCCAGTGTTTCACTACCCCAAATAGGCTGATACCCTTTAAAGCCATTGCCTACAAATGTCCTAATCTTCTGTATCTTTTAACAAATATTCAACAAATTTTGAAATCCTCCATGAAAGGTTGCCATTCTCTGTGGTAGCTTATCAACTAGAGTATTTTCTGTGTATGTGCGTTCATGCAGGCTTCCAGAAGAAGCACAAGGGTGGTGAGGCAAATAAGAGTCAGGAAATGGGGAAAGCACTGAAAGAAACTACTACAGTTGTGATACGTGTGTGCAGATGCATGGGCAGTCTTCATTTCATTCCCCCCACTCCATACCCAATCTGTCAACATTCAGCTTTTGGTGCTATACCATGAAAAACAAGCTGAACTCTTTTCTTGATGTCAGTAATGTTGCCCTCTGGCAGGTATCAGTTGTGATTCCCATCCTCTTTCCTCCTGCATTTCTGCCTATTTACCAATCTCTTCAAGACATTTTCACCTCTACCTGTCCCCTCCCTTCCTCAATCCCTTCTTTCCTTCCTTATTTTTTTACCCAAGGTTATTGCCATGATAGATCCATGAGAAAGCAATAAAACTATTTGCTCTTAGCATAAGATTGTTTCATGATCAGTGACTCAACAAGATAAACTCTAGCTACCACTACACAAACATTTACGATTGTTCTTTATTTTTATTTTTATTTTTTTTTATTTTCAAGAAGTCATGACAGATGATAGATAGTACAGTTTCATTTAGCTTGTCCAGAAACTGTTTTTCTAGGATGTGATGCCTCACTTGCTTGAGGTTAAGGGTATATATGTGAGCTATCAGTGGAGCTCAGCTGATGTGCAGAAATGTGCCAAATGTTCTGTTGTTAATTTTGTACTGGCAACTTAAATCATAACATACCATCTTTAGAGAAGTTTTTCTTTCATATGTCTCTCCTCTATTCATGTCTGCTAATGTTCTCTTTCCACTTAAAAGTATGTATGCTTTGACTGGTTGAGTTAGCCTGTAGTACAGTTGCATCTATAGGTGGGTCCCCATTTTTTGGAGGAGGAAGATAGAAATGCAAAAGTGGTTCCTGCAAGCAAGCTGCTGTTTATTCATCCAATTTCTGTGAGCTGCATACTTAAAGAGGAATTTTTATATGTATAATTATGTATTTTCTTTCAGTATATCAAGAAGTTCTACAATGAAACTTGGGAACGAAGATATGGCTTCTCAGTGGATGAAAGCACCCTGACTCTCCTCTGGTCTGTAACTGTTTCCATTTTTGCCATCGGTGGCCTTGTGGGTGCTATTATTGTTACCCCGATTGTGAAGTTCTTTGGACGGTAAGTGCATTGGAAGACTACTGATTTCTAAAGCAGTTCCTTACCTAGCTTATCTAGAGATCTTTACTTGTATTTTACTTTTTTAAAACCCTGTTCATCTCTACCAGAATGTGAATTAAAACATCATCATGTTATGAAATCTCATTTCTAAGAGTTGTGAATTTCAAAGAGTAAAACTAATACCTTTTTATCTGACCATACTGTGCTTAATTGGTATCGTGTTGAGGTGTCAAAAATGTTGAAGTGTGCAAAAGGAAAAAAAAAAAACATAAAATAGGAAATATTTTAGTAAAGATTGACAGATTCTTGTCCCACAAATCTCCTGTGCATCTTAAAGCTACACAAATAAAACGTTTCTTTTATATCTCAACAACTTTTGTTGTCATACGGTAATAAAAATTCGCTCTTTTTTCCTTCCTTGTTTCAACTTAAAATATGGTTTGAAGAAATAGACTACAGTGAAGTTTTTGTTTCTTCTTCCACTTTCTTGTTGACACATTCGCCACGCTGTTCAGTATTTGATCAAATCTTGACCATAGAAAATATTAATATTTTACATATGTTCATGCTAGTGTACTTCGCATTTTTGCAGTAGGTAACAGCTACATATTTCTTTTATATACCATCTTCTAAAGAGTTCTAAAATTGATTAGTAATTTCTCTATATTTGGAAGGAGCTGGATAAAAAAAAACCTATAACATGCATCTTAACTACTAATTTGGCTTTTCCTTAATTATAAAATCTCAATTAATTAATTCTCAAAGAAGAAATTACAAATTATAAATGATTAAAAATCATTTTATAATCTCCACTTGATTGAATTACCGAAGAAATTCATCCAAGAGGCTCAAATATATGTCTCCATCTTCACTGTTCTTCCTTGTATTCTACATTTTCACTATTTGTACCACATACTTGGCATGGTTCTCTGAGCCTATATATCATCTCTCTCAACTCCCCTGCTCTCAAATCCTCTGCTTAGATTCTTTTCCTTGATCATCTCTACATTTTCTCCCAACTCTTCTACATCTTTTTTTTTCTTTTTACTCCAAACAATGCAATTTCACATTTTTCCATTTTGTGCTTACAAGAAGTCACTATACTCTACTTTGTAAATCTATTATACACTTTTCATTAACATATTTTGTCCTGTCAATTCACAATTTTTTTGTGTTCTTTTTTTCATAGTCACTTTTTTTTCTGATTGTTTGTTTGCAATTTCTACTGTCTATCCTTCAATTTGCCTTTTAACATACTTATTGAATATATGAATGTCTCCTTGAGTCAGACTTTTTAATTTCTGGAATTGCCACTGAATCATCTTTGCTTTAGTGAATTAAGTAAGAAATGAATTCATAGAAGACTTGCTTTTTAGTGAAGAGTAGAACAGGTTTGTGTGAAAGTTTGTTGAGGTGGTGGCTGATGCCAATCATAAGCACACCTCTTTGATGAGAGCATATCGTATTTCCAGGGTAGAGTTCTAAATCTTTGGAAGCTCTATCCCCATTTATGATGTTTATCCCTGTTTAATCATGAAAAAAGTGCCCCAATAGATACGGTGTAAGAGTACTTGATTGGAGATTGGAAGGAACTGTATCTCTCAGAGAGACTGGATATAGGCTGTTCATCAAAATGCGGTTCTTGAGTTTGCTGTTCACACTGCAGTATGTTTGTCTGGTTCAGGAAGCCAGACTGACATATCAGTACAGTAATTGAAGAGCACTTTGTGAAGTGTTGACACAACAATAAAATACTTACATTGTTAAATAGTTCAAGTGTAGGCTGGAGGATTGTGTGTTTGATGAAAGTGTGCTCTATTTATACTGACACCGAATAATGTACTAAGGGGATCAAAAGCATTAGTCAGAAATAATGTGAGACTTTAAAAAGAGCACTCTTGTCTCATGTAGCTGTAAGATTAATAACATAATTTTCAGAAAACTGGATTTCTAAGCACTGCTATATTTCAAGAGTGTTTCAGGGCAAGGTTTTCAATGGGCTTTCATTCACATAAGGAGAAATCTATGTTCAAACAAAGCAATTAAAGCAATTTATCTAGATTATTTTGGTAACTAGAATAGTGATCAGTTTTCATTCTGTTACTGACATTGACTGTTTTTAAACACCTGGATTTCTTGCTATACTTTTTATATAATATATCATATCTGCTCCCTAAGATGAGCTTCTAGAATCTTTATTGCTAATGAATTTTGAGACAGTGATAATTTTTTGAGGACACATTAATTCAATCATTTTTCTAGTTGTGAGTTTCATGCAAAAAGGTTATTAATTCAAATCCTTAATTAAAAAAAACAACATAATTAATTTTTGCAGCTGTGGAGGTCATGTAGTTGGTTGGATTTTGTTCTGGCTTCTGGATTTCTCCATTATCATGAGGGCAAATGACAACTTTGAAATCATGAGAGGGATGCAATTTTGGAAAAAGCCAAATTCTGATGAGGAGATTCTCAAGTCTTTTCAAAATATATATATACTAAAATAATCTGATGAGCACATGGCTCATCTTTTATTAATATTTTCAACTGAGTATAAAATTGGAAATTAATTTCTACAGCAGAACAGATATCCAATCTTAAGAGAGAACCAATTTTTCGTACTAGGTTGTAAAACATTGTTTCTCTTAGAATATAGCTGCTGGAGGAAAAAATGCTCTGGGCTCAGACAAGAAAACGTTTTTTGATTGCATCTTCCTTTTGTAATGTTTCATTTCTTTGGACTGGAAAAAGTTCTGAATTATTTGAAGAGAAAAGGGAACAAAGATGTTTACATTTAAATGAACGCTTGTCTAGTGTTTGTAGTGCAATATGTGCCACAGAGACAGTTTGTCATGAATTATGTGATAAATGTATTTAAAAACCCCCAATTTTTTTTTTTAATTTATTTTTATTTATTTATTTATTTTTTGGTCTCAGGTGGGTCATTTTAACACAAACAATGACTGTCTGCATGCCTGTATGTCAGGATAGTGCAGTACATGGCGCACATCAGTCCACGTTCGCTTTCCTAGATCTGACACTGCTTTGCAAGTTAGCTTTAGATCAAGTTCAGTTTGCTCCCTATTTGCCTGCTTACCTAGTTACAAAAATAGGGATACTAAGACCTTCAGCAAGACTGAAATGAAACATGCTATGTGAGAGCTTGGTGGGCTATTTACACTTCACTAAGTTTCATGAACCATTTGAGAAATGCTTCATCAGTTTGTGGCTTGGGATGAGAAATGTATGATTAGGTTGACCAATGAATCAGTATGTGTCTTTTCTTATCATGAGTTAGCATGAAGTTTGTGCACTTACACTTTGTAAGTGTAGCGAGCATCTATCTGACCAGATTTGCTGGAGTTTCCCAAGGGGAAGTGTCTTCTACAGTGCTCTATGAAGTGTGGTATAAATATTGTTTATATTAGAGTTATACAAACAGTATAAACAAGGCTTTTGATTTGTTTCTTTTTTCTGTGCCTTGTTTCTAGGGTAATACAGTTTTGCCCTGTGTGATCAGGAGAGCATGGTTAATTTATGATCATAGCAATTCTGAATATAACATGACCTGATTGGAAATAAACCGGGACTGTATGTGAAGTCTGGAGAGTTTCGCTGTGTTCTTTTTCCTAGGAGACATGATGAGTGAGTGGTTACCACTATTGGTGGCTGTGGTGGGCTGGCCCCAAGTGTCAGCCAAGGGCCCCTGAGTTGCTCATCACAACCCACTTTGGAAACAGGGGAACATAAGTGAGAATACACACGGGTTATATACAGAAAGGAAAACGGCTTCCAAGTTACTAACATGAGCAAGCCAGATTTAACTTGAGGAATTTAACTCAATCTGTTGATGATTAAAATAAACAATTAATTACTGATCAAGTAGTGGGAAAGAAGAAAGGCAAAAACTGAAAAACCTTTCCTGCTTTCCCAGACTGGATGTCACTCCAGAATCCACTCCTCCCCCTTGACATCACCACAGGTCACTTCAGTGGTCAGGGAGTCAGGGTCAATGCAGAGCAGCTTAATTTTGCCCATCCTTGCTTTTACTCTATGCTCCAGCATGCTGCTCAGAATAAGCGGTCATTGGCTAACCAATGAAAGATGTATGTTTTGTAAGTTCTATTATTTGTGTTTATTTTTTTGTTGGAAAAGTATAAAAATAATAACTTCAGATAAATGTATAGCTCTTGTTTGACTTGACTCATTTCCATTTTTGACATTATTTATTATTATACAAATTATATTAGCCTCTAAAGTTACGTCCATTTAAAAATAACAACAAAATCAGCACTCTTGACAGCTGCATTTATATAAACATGAATTTAAAATTCACTGTTTTTCTTTCATTGTTTGATTTCAAACAATCTTATTCAAACAACATTCCAACAGTTTTAAAAGAAAAAAATATGGGAAAGTTAGAAAAGTAATTTAAATATAAGTATTCAAAATACATCTTCTTAAAAATGTATTAGTATATTGTAGCCAATTGGATGATTGGTTCAGTGGCAGAGATTATTCTGTTTGTTGGCTGTGTGTTGAGCTCAAGATGAATGTGAACCTCTGTGTTACTTTTTTCTTTTTTTTACCCACATTGGAAAAGAAAGGGAAGATAGCTTTTCTGATCATTTCTGTTATTTTACATGGAAATCACAATACGTAGAGGCTACAGATCCCTTGAAAATACTTAAAAATTTAATGCCACTTCAGTTGTCCAGTAAAATTGGTATACTGTCAGCCTACATAATTTACTGTCAAAGTCAGTGAATTTCTCATAATAAACATAATCAGTGATGTTTTTCTCCACGTTCATTTTGTTGCCAAATCAGTTGTTTGCTTCATAAATTGTTGTGGATGGGACTGTAGGTTTCAGTATTGAACTATAATTCAAGAGCAAAACAAAACTGCTCTTAATTAAGTGACTGCAAAACCTGGTAAAGACAGAGCTCTGTTGTTTTACTGCATAGAATCATGTAATTGTTTGAGCTGGAAGAGACCTTTAAAGGTCACCTAGTCCAACTCCTCTGCAATGAACAGGGACATCTACAGCTCGATCAGGTCGCTCAGTGCTCCGTCCAGCCTGACCCTGAAGGTCTCCAGGGTCAGGGTTCCCACCACCTCTCTGGGCAACCTGTGCCAGTAACTCACCACCCTGATTGTAACAAACTTCTTCCTCATATCCAGTCTAAATCTCCTCTCTTTTAGTTTGAAACCATTTCCCCTTGTCCTACTACGACAGGCTCTGCTAAAAAGCCTGTACCCTTCTTTTTTATATCCCCCCTTATAGATACTGAGAGGCCGTTATACCGCATATGTGATTCTGCTTGGGAATTTTAAGAAGCTTATCAGTCACTTGCAGGTCTGAACCTGGCCCTGCCAAACTGTAATTTAGCAAAAAGGCCACTTAAATCGATACCATTTGGGAGGAAACAGAATGTGCATAAGATAGCAGTGATTCTCTGAGCTGGGGAAGGTTTTCTATTTCATCTTTCAATTGAGGATAGTTACAGCAGAGCTACTGACCTTATATCTTTAACCAGGCTTCTTCCACAAGTTCAGAAAGAGACCTTGCATGTCAGTGATCAGATCTGACTGTCTGAGGCCTATGAAATGCTATATATAATTTCTTTAATAAAGTGTTTTGTTCTGCAGAAGTTATGAAACTCATGAGTCACTGCTGAATGAATGAGTCCTCAAATTTGAACAGAAGATTCAGTAAAATGGAAACTCTAAGAAATACATCCATTAGTGTAAATGAGAAATGGGGATTTTCTGGAATTTTTAAAATATATTTTCATGTATTTCTTTTTATTTTTTTTTTTTCATTCAATAAAGCAAATATTTTTTTCATAAACAACAGCTTTGATTATTTTTTTTTTTCCAGTTTGGCTATTACACAATGAGATAACTCAAAATCTGGAAAAAAAATAAGATTTAAACCAATAATTTGGTTAACTTCTAGACTTTTGGGAAGAGGTTGATATTTTTTCACCACTGTGAGCCCAAGTGTTTTTTTCTAGCATGTAGTGATTTTCTTCAGTATATATTTTTAATGTCATAGGTTAAGTCTGAAAGTTCTCAAAATGCAAAACCTATATGTAAAATAAAAATGCTTATAGTTAAATTAGCTTATTGCAATTGGAAGTATATTCTCTGGTTCCTACACACATAGAAATCCAGAACACGTTTATTTCTGCTCATATACAAAGTCTCAAGCATGGCTCTTGGGTTCTTAGGGTGTGTACCTTTGAAGTACAGCTCTCTTGTTGACCATGATATTGTTTATTTTAAAGCTATGGTATAGATTTGGAACGATATACGTTTACATATAATATAGTGCTTCAGAACTCTTCACAGCATGTACAAAGCACCATTTATTAGGCCTTTTTTTGGATTTACTTATAGCTATTTAATTATAATAGCCTCATGTGGTTGGAATATGACAAGATCTGTCTGTAATGGTGCTGATACCTACATAAAGTATCTTTTCTTCTTAGGAAATGTACGCTGTTGCTCAACAATGTCTTTGCAGTGACAGCTGCAATACTGATGTCACTCTCTCAGCTGGCGGGATCATTTGAAATGCTCATACTGGGCCGCATTATAATGGGAGTTGACGCAGGTAAGCTTTTATCAAGCTGTATGTAACTGTAATGCCTGTGCCACATATAACCTTTCTCACCTCTATCAGTTAGATCTTTCTTTACATTACAGAGGCATTCAGGGGACTTGACACACTGGGACAAAGCAGTAGAGCAAGGGTTGGAGTATCTGGTATTCAGTGAAGACACTGTAATTGCCCCTAGCTGCTGGTGTCCATCTTGATTGTTTTTTCCCCTTTCCCCCCTCAGCCCCCACAGCGTATGAAATGAAAATCCTTTTGCTGTGAGGATGTAGCCTATTTATTAAAGCTTCTTGCTCCTGTGTGTTTGGAAGCTGTTGGATCTGATTCTAGTAGCAGTAGGTGTAAGAAGGAGGTTTGGATGTTGTCATTCACTCCTAGCAATGTTGTCAGTTTAAAAGTGACTCATAGAAGCACCTCTGCACCAGAGTAGTCCTGAAGCTGGCAATGAAGGTCTCAGCAACTTTACAGGTTGCTAAATGGTTTATAGTTTGCCTGATGCAGAGGCAGATTTGATGAATTGATTAGATTCATCATGATTCAATGATTCTAAGATGGTTTTACCCTGTCTGTATAATTACATGAACCTAAGCAATGGAAAGTGTTTTTGCTTTTGTATCGCTAAACCTCAGTTCTAGCAAACTTTGGCTATGCTGCCCATAAGCACAAACTACAGTTCTTTAACTGTGGATACATGTTTCACTTACAATGTGCAACTTATGGGTAATATTGATGCTAGCTGTTGACTTTCATCTCAGATTACCAGCAGATGATTGAATGTTTGGAGCAATTTCAGTATGAGACAGTATGCACAACTAGGGTCATGCATTTGTTTTCTCCTGGTTTTGAGCAGCATGCTCACTCTTGTTTTATACCTTCTATTAAAAGTTCTTTGCAGCGTTAAGCCTGTACTGAGAGGAACATCTGCTAACACTTTTTATGGTAAAAATGCTTCATTTGACACTGTCTGCTCTCTGGGCCTGACGGTTTTTTCTTCCTTACCTGCACCAGTGTAAACTGGAATTTCCTTCCTTTGTGATGAACAAATTGAAAACATAAAATCCACTTGTGGTGATTCTCGTTCCTCAGAAATCTTTGCTGCTTCTCTTAAAATATTGGCCTGTAGAGATAATCATTCCCATGGCTGCTAAATGGTGCAAGAGTAGTTAAGACCCCTTTCAATAGATGTTCATTTTGTACTTGGTATATTGAAAAGGTGGTATGACAATTTATGCTTTTTTCTCCCCTTTCCTTTGTAGGCATTTCCTTGAGTGCCCTTCCCATGTATTTGAGTGAAATATCTCCTAAGGAAATCCGTGGTTCATTGGGTCAGGTTACAGCAATTTTCATCTGTGTTGGTGTTTTCACGGGGCAAGTCTTGGGGCTGCCAGAGATATTTGGGACAGTAAGTATTAGCAGACTTCTTATCTCCAAGTATTCTTTGAAAATGCAAAATATTCTGTAAGAGAATGCAAGTGTATGTAAAGAGTGATATTTTGATATTTTGACAGAGTTCCTTATAAAAGTGGAAAACAGCTCAGTCGCTTTCTTGTTCCGAAGCACTTTGGAAAGTGGTTTCTTCTATGTCTTTTAAAAGTGTGTGTGTAACTGAGTTTGGTAGATATGGCAAGCAATTTTAACAGCTTGTATGTACATATGTGTGTTTTCCCACCCCGTCCTCATACTTGATATACATTTATTCATGCTGATTTTTGGTTTCTCTGAATATCATGGAAATGCTCGGGAGTTTTTGCATATTTTATTTACAATTCTTCAAAGTAATAACCGAAACTATTTGAATAGAAGTTGTACAAGAACCTGAGCCTTGCCCAGTGATTACAGCACTTCTTTAATGCACTCATACTTTTGAAATGAAGGAGAAGAATTAACATATACTCTTATTTAAAGAGGGTATCTGTTCTGATACAGAAGATAGCCTTGCTCCCATAGGCTGAAATTAACTTAGTGGCCACTGGATGTCGTCATTACTCTGAAAAACAAAGTCAAGATTTATTCGGGGTGGCACTTGGAAATACTTCTGAACCGGAGAAGAGTTTTCAAGACAAAGTGGAGGAAATGTCCTCCCTGATTTATTTATTTATTTTCTTTTTTGGTCTGGTCAGTTCTCCTGTTCTGTCCTTTTATCCTTGGACTCATTTCTCTTGTTAAGCTCTCCTGAAGGTGAATGTTTTGATTCAACTTACCTTTTAAGTACAGATTATTTTCCTCTCTGCTCCTTTAAGGCAACAGATCTTAGGTAAGAACTTAAACTGGCTTTCATTTCATTGCCTGCCTTCTACAATGTCCCTTTTCTTGCTTTGAAAGCCAGAGTTTTACAAAAGAGTGTATTAAATATCAAGATGCTGATTCAGCTGCTTACTGTCAGCTCTTAAGTGATAAATTTTATTTAAAAACTAATCAAACAAACAAACCATGAATGCACTTTTAAAGATAAGGTGTTGTGTGATAATTGGTACTTCCTTGCTAGATCTTTGGGATATTTTGAATAGAATTTACCTATTCCTTGGTTTCATATCACTCTTGCTTTTTTTTCTTTCTGTTCTCCTCTTCTCTCTCTCTCTCTCTCTCTAATTTTTTGTCCCTTCCAAATTAAGAAGATTGCAATTCTGCTTCTGCAAACTGGTTCAGTATACTGTTAGTGAATATTACATCACTGAAGTTAACAATTAGTTTATATAATTATTTATTAGTAAAATCATTCCTTTTCAAAATGAGTAACATCGGTCTGTGAAAGGAGCAAAGTTTTGGCTTCTTAGAATTAGCGTTGTTCCAATGAAATTATGGCAGTCAGCTTGATTTATTTAGTTGGGTATGTGGGTGTATTTTCCTTTTAATACATTAATAAAATTTAGCGCTGGAGGGAGGAAACCTTGAGCTGTTTGAAATGATTCCCCAGTGCAGTCTTATCCCACTTTGAAGGCTCTTTCTAATTTTCTGTTGGTTTCAGTCAAGCCAGGGTTTTGTTCCATAGCTTTTTGTGATGTTCCTCTTGATATCAGTAAGAGTTTTGCAAGAGGAACAAGCAATTGCCAGACACTTCTATTGAAGGTGGAAGGAATCAAATATGGCGTCCTCCTTCAGGATTCTTTAGCTCTTGCAATACTTTCCTCCTCCTCTCCATGGCAATTGCTCTCAAACTTCTGTCACTGTATTTAATTATATTTAAAAGTACATTCAAGATGTTTATTAGCTGCTTTCTAGATATCAGTTTCTTGCTGATTAATATTATGACTTCTCTTCAGTAACGATTTGAAAGCTTATGGAATTGTTTCCAGATCGCTAATTTTTTTTTCTTCTCTTTCTCTTGTTGGAGAAATCTCTTACGCATTTGAAATGAAGACACTGTTTTAAATCCACAGCCACTGTATTTCAGAGAGAGCTACACGTTCACAGTGTCTTCTTAATGATTTCAGTTGTCACTGTAAAGCAAACTCTTCCTTTCCTCAGAATTCTGAAATGATTTTCATTACAACTTAGGCCAAGGCTGTAATATGAAATTCTGTGGTATAATTCCATGTTTCTGAAATTTATACATTTTTTAAAGCAACTAGAGAAGGAAGCTCCAATATGTCAGAGCTTGTCACCAGTGATAACTTTGAGTATAACTGCTGACATCAGTATCCAGAAAAACAACTTTGTTAAGTCTGTCTAGCAATGACCTATTTTTTAATCTTGTTTTAAAACTTCACAGAAGCTTTTGCTGTTTTTATGGTTGCTCTGTGATAGGTTGCTTTCTTCTATCAGAGTTGATTGTAAATAATGCTAGTTACAAATATTTGTCTTCTGCCAATGTTTCGTAACAACTTTCTTGTGAGGTCTGTCATGTGTATTGCCTGCAACATGAGCAAGTATTGAGGTTATTAATTGTAGTATCTAAGCTGTGATACTTTTGAAGAAAGGAGGGACAAAGGCTGATCTGGACATCTTGCTGGAAGAGACTGTTTGGAACAGGAATTGACATGAAGAGGACTGCAAACACAGCCAACCTCCCCTCTTACAAGAGGAGACAATAAGAACACTGCATGCTTGTCTGAGGAAATAGAGGGAAGGGAGAGGTACTGACTACACCTTGTTAATTTAGAAGGAAGAACTAGAGAGGCTTTCTTAATGTCAAAGATAACACTGCTAACAAGAAGAGTTCTCTGTGAGAAATTCCTTGCTGAAATTCAACAGAGTGATGTTTGGAACAGACTCCTGGCTGAAGTAGCTTGAGCAGAAAATTTAACTTTTAAATTGGAGCTTGATGCATTTATCTGGATTATATGTGATTGTTGCCTTCAGTAGTTCTATAGCAGTCTTTCTACAGAAAAGGATTTACACAGGCTTTGGGGCATAGCCTTACAAGCTTTTATTAACAACCTAATTGGTAACTTCCTCACTTATTGAATGCAAGTGTTCATTTAAATGTGGAAAAGTGATGAAAATAGCTCTGAAGCTCTGAGTATTACTTGAGGCAATTCAGAAAGTGCTTACTGCTCACTGTGTCAAGTAGGTTAAGCAGCCCATAGTGATTTTTAACAAACTTTTATTTATAAAACTAGTACAAGTGATGCAGGAGGCATGTCCACAGATCCAGACTTGGTGCTGGGGTAAATGGTCAGGATTCATTCTTTGGTCTTGTTACTGCAGTCCGTGAATGCAACTCTGATCTCCGTTTCTGGTCTGATCTCTGTTTCTGAGCTCATGCAGAAAATGTCTGAAGCACTGAAGTTAAAAAGTGAGGAAGTGCTGCCCTGTGCCCCACAGTCCAATTTCCTACTTTCTACACAATTTATGTCATGATTTCTCCTTCAGAAAGATTATCAAGATTTGTATTAATTTTTTTTCCTATCACAGCAGCCTTCCTAAGCGTTCTACTGGAAGTGCTTCTCATTTCCTTCTTTTCTTTTTTCATAACCAATTCTGTCAGTTTATTTTCATTGCTCTTTTGGTCAAATACTATTAATCCCTTCATATCTTTGTTTTTTCCTCACCTACAGAAATGGTCTCCCCCCATCACTACTAATTTTTATGTTCATAAAATATCCCAAATATCCTGAGTGGGGAAAAACCCACAAGGATCACTGAGTCCAACTCCTGGTTCCACACAGGATCCTTTCACCAAAATTGCACCAAAGCTTTTCATTCAAGGCTTTGATTCTGATATGTCGTAGCCTATGGTAAACCACAAAAGCTGTATCTCTGTAGAGGGCTGGGAAATTATACTGTGGTAAATCTGTCTGGTGATCAGAATACAGAGTGCAGCTACAACCATAAAACACACAAAAAAGCAGCAAGTTATTTGATGCCTATTTAGAACACTTAGACAGAATTACTCATCATTCTCACGATTGAGTATGGTCCCTTAATTAATTAAAGTATAATTAAAATATATTCTTCTTGGTCTGGGTTCTTTATTGGTTTAAACAAGGAATTAGAGCTTTTTAGAACACAGACCACATATTATTCTCCTTAGCTAAAAAAGGTTTTTTAAAATTTTACTCAAGTTCACACAGGACTGATTTCCAGACTGCATGGACATAAAACTATGCTAAGTCCTTGAGAGTATATCTGGATGTTTGGCCCCATTCAATTCTTTAGCAACACTTTACAACAGTTGTGTCTGACTTCTGAAGAGACCACATCTGGACTGTACAAACAAGTAGACTGAGTTCCTCCTTGGAGAAATTCCATAATCAATTGCTATAGGGAAGGAAAGCTGATATTTGGAGTTCTTGTTGAGCCATGTGACTGCCTGGTGAACTGAAGCATGGATATCAGGAAAGGTTCTTCACCTGAGGGTGGTCAGGCACAGGAACTGACTCCCCAGGGCAGTGGTTGTGGTACCAAGCTGCCAGAGTTCCAGAAGCATCTGGACAACATTCTCAGACGTAGGTTCTGATTTTGGGTGGTCCTGTGTGGAGCCAGGAGTTGGACTCGATGACCCTTGTGGGTCCCTTCCACCTTGGGATATTCTATGATTCTACTGCGAGAATAGCACACTTGTTTTTAGTTGCTAGCATCTCATTTTAGCCTTCTGTAGTCTAGAGCTGTTAATTCATCAGGAAGCCATGGCAACTGCAGATGACAACCTAGTGCTGGCCCATAGGAATGGAATCATGTTATCTGCCATAACATGAGTGCTGAATTTCTGCTACTGGCTACAGGATTATTTAATCTAGGACATTTTTGCTTATATAGCATGTGCAGCTTTCTGCATATTGAAGGAGAAAACAGACATTTACGATAAGCAGAAAGTGTTTCAGGCCTGTCATTTGTTAAAACACTGCCCTTCAGGTGTTTCCTCTTTCTTTCTGTGATTCTGCAATTAAATCAGCCAGAGAATTTTTCTGACAGATTGTTCCCTACAGATCCTTTGCCAGTGCATTGTCAGCTTCAGTTCTGAAAGTTCAAATGTGCACTTATGATCTTGAGGGAATATTCTCTGGCCTAATTCTGGCATATTCCACATATTTTCAGGTATTTCTGTAGCTATGTTTCTCCTGCATGTAAGTCTGTGTTTCACTCCAAAGCTTTTCCTTAGTATGTTAACATCTTTTAAATGCTGTAGACTGTAGATTCAGTATCTTTTCCATTTTTGTATAGCTATAATAAAGCTATATAAGAAATACATGTATGAATTCAGGACAGGTAAAACTGGAATTGTTGCTGCAATTTCCCCTGTGGCTGCCTGGCTCCGGCTGCTGCTCAGACCAGAACAGATGTCTGCTGTAGGTAGGCCAATGGAAAAGTAGATTTTGTTTAATTCAGAAACCCCTTTTTATATATTTCAAGTCTTTCTAGATCATACTTGTCTAGCTAGATTACACTGTTTCATAGTGGGTAGCATGTCATCCTAAAAACATTGCTTTGCTCATCTCTTAAGGCCTATTAGGGCAACACCTTCTGAGCAATTTCTATTGCTCCTGTAGTTGTTTCCAGGGAGGGAAATAATATTAAGCAAACAGGAAAATTCCTGATGTATTCATCTCTTGAATGAAGGTAGTTTTGGTCATCCCATTTTAACAAGAGCAATACAAGGTGCAGGAGAGAGCAGCAGTGAACAAAGGTAGGAAGTGTCTTGCTGAGGAGAAAAAGCTGTGTGAAGATTCAACAGCTCTTATCGGCAACCCTACGCTGGGTAAGCAGAGTTAAAAAGAGCTTGCCTTCAGAATAGACTTAAGTGGCACACTGTCTTCTTCTAGATTTTTCTTTGCCTCCACTAGATACATTCAGAATTTTCTAAATTTTGCTGAATTTTATCTATACTGCAGCTGTACCATGTGTCTGGTAAGGAAAGATTACTATAATGAGTCCTTTTCAAATTAGTTCTTCATCCAAGTTGGAAAGGTGATTTTTTTCAAATCAACGCTAAGAACTTTTGTAGGTCCCTGGTCAAACTGTAATGAAGATCCCTTGAAAATCACATATTTGAAGTGATAGACAGCTGTGTACTTAGGAAAGTTTGTGTATGAATCTTTCATGCTGTTTTACCAAGTTCTTTCAAAAATACTCCTTCACTTGCACTAAAAAAGTGATGCAGTAGATAGACTTACACGCTGTGTTTCTGAAGGCTGCTCTTTGCCTTTACTTGTCAAAACTCCATTAAATATTCTTATTTCCTTGTTAGACTCTGGATTCAGGTTCAAGGATTCCTTAAAAACAGTCTGTATGTCATAAATGACATACAGAAAAGAAAGCAATTCAGAATTGCTCTGGCGGCCCACAGCCTGTAGATGGAGACCAATGAAAAAATTGTGAGATTCTTTTCAAACAGATCTTGCACATTAGCACTATAACACAAAGTATGAATCAATCGTTCCTCCTCATACTGTTCTGAGCTCTTTTGTTCTATACTTCTATCTTCCCATGAACCATGACAATAACTATGGTTAAAGATATTTATCTTTCGAGGTTTGAGTGAGAATTTATGTATTATTAAAATGTAGAATAAAGAACTCTTGTAGCAAAAAGAGAGAGAGGAGAACTAATGTCAGTGAACTCTTGTAATTCTGTGATGCATCTTGGAAATGAAAGTAGCTTATGCCTCATGGATGCATGCTTTTTGTAGAATAGGAAATCGTGGCTTTGTTGCTTCCATTGCAGTGGAAAAGGGTCATACAATGTTTTCCAGGGTCCTTCTCTAATTCCCAGCACGTGCTATCTGTGATTTCAAATATCTAGCTGTGTAGAATGGAAAAGTATAACACATAAGTATAAGACTTTCATTATGTCTAGTTATATGCTAGAAGTAAATAAAGTGGAATAAAGTCTTTTTGGAGTCTAGTAGTGGTATAACCCAGGGATCAATACTAGTGTACCTTAGATGTCCCCATGATACTAGCAGATGTGATGCAGAAAGCCCAGGAGACCTGCATCCTTCTGGGGCTGCAGCTGGATGCTTCAAGGCAGCTAGAAATTTCAGTAGGTGTGATTCTTTTTGCATATGTGTGAATATATTTTGCCAAAATAAAGTTACAAATGTTCCTGTGAGGTGGCTGTTACGATTTCAAAATTAGGATTTTAAAACAAATTTTAAAATCATTTGTCTGTTGGGATAATAGAACCTATAGCAGTTCTATATTTCCTCACACTTTTTTTTGTTCCTATTATGTGTCTTGTGTTAGGAGACTTAATTGGCCTCGCTATTTTTTCGCCAAAATGAGTAGCTATTTATAGGGCAACACAGCACATCTTCCCTCTTCTACTGTATGCCTGACAACAATTCAATTATCTCTTTTTTAATTTTTATATGTTTGTGTATATTCTTAGCCTTTCCTGTGTTGAAAGTGTCTTATCACTTTATCAATAAAAATTTTCTAATTAACAAATATTAAACATAACCAATAATTAAATAGGCCATTGAACTGCATACAGTCCAATAGTGCAACAGTCAGCAGGGCTTATTGACATTTTCCATATGCTAGTTTGTTTTCCACCTCTTAACTTGTACAGTATGTTCCATTTTCTACATTTTAGCCAATAATTCTCTGACATAATGACATTTGCCTTACTGTATTCTAATACAGTTTAATCTTGTTTAATTGACAAACCCTAGGCATGATTTACACATACACACACATATATATATTTATCACCACATAATTCTGTAGATTTGTACTTTAATGTAGCAACCTTTGAGTATGTGGTTATCAAACTTGCTCCTCTGCTTAGCTGTCTTTTGTAAATAGACCAAAGCTGGGTTTTTCCTGTGTCAGCCTAAGCAAATATTCACAATGTGACAGTTCAACATTGAAATCGTACCATCTTGACATGTTATTTGTACCAGTTCTAAGCAGGTGATGAGTCAAGTCCTGTGTAATTAAAATATTTAATGCTCTTCTAAGTTTTTTGTGAGATAAAATGTGATGGGGTTGTTTCCTTTTCTTTCAGTAATGTCTCTATTCTTCTCCTTAGTGACAACAGAGGCAAAGCACTGAAGTAGCTTCCAAGTCATACCTAAAATGTCTTTTGCCTTCATTTTATTGTTGCTTCTGAGCATTGTTGCAGAACAGGTTCTATTCCAGTTTACAAAGGTCAGGTTACCTTTCCTTTCCCTGCTTTCTTTTATTCCTTTTATAGAGTCTAATTCAGCTTGTTTTTCTGCAGTTTGTATTTATGTTTTCATACCAACAAATGTAGCTCTTTTAAACTCAGTTTAGTCCTAGTATTTCTTTTCTGTATAGAGATGAAGAATCTGTATGTAGATAATGCAAATTAACAGAAAAACAAGTAGAACCCATGTTCTGTAGGAGAATTGAATAGGCACCATTTGAAACCTTTTGAAATGGATGGAAATATTTCCACTGATTTCAGTCACTTACCAATGTGAGTTTTTTTTCTATAATATGCACACTCTGTTAAAAATAAAATAAATTTCTTAACTTTTCCTATCAAAATGAAATGTTTACCCCATACCTAAAGGGCAAAACAGCAGTTTCATCACAGCCATGCGAGTTCAATTAAATTACAAAATCCAGGGATGATCAAACTTCCTTTCAGAATGTGAAAGTATATTTGATTGTTTTATCTCAAGTTCTTTTTAGAAGTTAGCATAATAAAAAGTAAATCAGAAATCCTTCATTGAGGAAATAAAGGAAGCTCAGTGTTTTATGAGGTGAAAATTTTATTATACTGTCAGAGTGTGTTATTTACTGTGGAGGATAAGTTCAGAAGTTCAATCTTATTCCTACTTATTTAAAAATAACACTTTCAGAAGAGTTACCTGAGAGAAAAGTGAACTAGAAAACCATGCACTGTGGGAGACTTTAAAAAGGGAGAAATATTATTCCAAGCAAGTCCCAACAGGGTGGCAGAATATTCATCATAATAATACACACTTTAAGTGTGTCCTTGGTATTGTGGAAAAAAACCTACAGGAAATAAGATGTGATAACAAAGAGCAAGTTATTTTATTTTATTTTATTTTAATATTGAGGTATTGAAAAAAATTCTTAAGCCTTATAAACCTACATAGTATGTAGTAAGAATATTTATATTATAGGAAGCAATGATAGAGATTAAACAGGATTTTTTTTTATAACTTTGTCTAAAATCAATGTCTGCTTACAGGCAGATTTAGAATGTAGCTTTAGAAAACAGTGCCTGTTTTCTTAAGTTCCTTAACATCAGGAGCCCGTTTTGCATATGTGATTTATTAACAATTCTTAAAGTCTTAATGTAAGTTTAATTTTCTCATTTTTAAAGTAACACTCATAATCATTCAGTCTTGATGCTCGTATACTGGGTAGAGTACTTCACTCAACTGAATCTAAAATAATAAATAAATCCAGAATGAAGGAACAGGGTCTTGAAGTCCTAGAGGCTACAAAGGCTTTGAGGAGGACTGGTAAGATTGATATTTGAATTCTTTGAAAAATTCCATTCTCAAGTTGTTTTACTCTCATCAGAGATTTAAACAAAAACAACCCGTCACTGAAAGGACAACAGAAAAGTCTGATTAGGAGATACCCCTCTCATTCTGCCATCAGTTGTTAAATTACCCCATATCCCAGCTCAGGTTCTGGGCTTAGATTACATCTCATGGTGTGCTGTGTGTTCTGTTTGAGAAGTTGCATTGTTTAAGTGGGAGAACATAAGATAAAAACTGTCAACAGAAAGTAGCCTGAGGGCTTCTGAACTTTGATTTGACTGGAAAATTATATTGAAATAAAATGTATCCAGATCTGTTTAGGGAAAATTTAGGGTCTGAATGGATAGATTCATTCTGGGGGAGAAACTGAATCCAAACTCCCCATGCCTTTCAGAGTTCAATCAGGCAGGATGTGGTGCAATCTGCTTTTGATCTAGCCAAGCTTTTGAAAATGTGCTAGACATTATGCCTGAGCAGTAGGTGCACTGAAGTCTCAGCAGGCTTTTCAATTAAGGACCAATTCTCAGATTAGAAAGAATTGAGTTAAATAGATGAATGATGAACTTTAAGGAGAAAACTACTAAAGAAAAATGCATCTTGGTATTAGATAACTGAAAGAAAAGGTATCTTAAGAACATGGACTCATAGCAGGCCACTTTGCTGCAGAAAATAATATGTCAGGCTACTTTCCTCTCCAGCTACTTGTTAGCATCTTCTTTTCAGAGTAAGCCCAGGGAGGTAGATAAGCTCTCCTTACTGTCTCTCCTAAACTTTTCCTCAAATAGCTTTCCTCAGGTTGCCCTCTACAGCTAGTTTTAAATAATTAGTATATTTGAGGTTGACAACTTTGTTTTAGTCGATTTAGAAGAAAACAGTGGAAGTCAAATTCTGCCAGTGGTTGAGCAGTTTCATATGATTTGGTTTGGACAGTGTAGCTCCTTGCACTCTTCACCTGCACTGAGGTGGGGCTTTGGCAGTCACATAGGGGGGATTGTAGGAAACAGATAATCTGTGCTTTGTGTTGCTGGGTATGATGCAGGTTGCTCTTGTGCTTCAGCTCCTGGCTGGAGAGGTCCAGGAGAGCACTTGCAAGGCAACAGGGAAGTGCTTTATATTTCATGGATTTGGAAACAAGGCAAATTGAGCTGGGAGCTGGGCTAGCTAATTCAAACTGGGAAAGAGTATAACATGTTAGTCTTAGTTACACTACTATAAAAGAGAGGACTTCTTCAAGGTCCCATGATTAGGCAATCAGGATAGATGAAAACCATTTATTTACACTTAGCACAGAAACCAGTTAAAAAGTAGAATAATTGGCTGCAACATGCTGCAGATCAGCTGTTAGTAGGATTTTATCCATGCTACAATTGGATCATTAAGCCATTTATTTCTTTGACCAATGAGATTAGAGTGAGACAGCCTGCAGCTATATCTAACTATGCAAAGATAGCACTGTACTATTTCTTAAAGATAATCACAGTATCATAGAATATCTCAAGTTGGAAGGGATGCACAAGGAACATGGAGTCCAACCTCTGGCTCCACACAGGAACACCCAAAATTCAAACTCTCTGTTTTCTTGAAAAATGCGTGATATTAGTGCAAATGAGGATGACTTGTAGAATATATATTTGAGTATATATAAAGATTTTTGTGTGTATGGTTGTTAATGCCAAAGGAAAGGAAAAACGTTTTAAGTAATGCTATTTTCTAGCTCCCCTGCCTCTCTTTCCATGCTCAGTCAGTTGATGTCCTAAATTCTGTCTTCCCCATCCCTTGAGGAAGGAGATCTAAGAGGAAAGTGTTCAGACTCCCTGCTGAGCTCAGGCAGATGTTACCCTGCTCATTGGCACAATATGTCAAATGATGAACTTACAGCACTTTCCATCAAAGCTGTTCTTGTTCCTAGTTTCACTATGAGAGATTACTGCTGACTATCATATTTGTATCTGTTTGCAGGAATCTCGGTGGCCTTTTTTGTTTGGAGTGATTATTGTTCCCGCGTTGATACAAGTTGTGATTCTGCCTTTTCTTCCTGAAAGTCCTCGTTACCTCCTACTTGAAAAACATAATACCAGTAAGGCAGAAAAAGGTATGATGTGTTACTTGGATTCTTGTAAGAAAGCATTTTTTCTTCTTCTTTTTTTTTTTTTTTTTTGTAGGGATGCAGAAAGGAATTTTTATATTAGTGAAAGCAAAATATTTGAAGTGTAAATATTCTCTTGGCAATTATTTTTCCATTTGTTTTTGTATGTCACTAAAAATAACTGTTGCTTTGGGTTTTTTTCTATACATGAATTTCTCCAGCAAGCTAACTTATATAATGTTATGCTTGGTGATAGAAACTCAAATCATCCTCCTGCTATGTGTCAGACACTACATGCAATATTCATTGGGGAGTGAATGATGATTTCAGTCTTTATGACTATCCTTTATGTATAGGCTTTGCCATTTTCTTAATGAAAGCACAATTTTTTTTTTCTGGATTTTGCTCCATAGTCACTTTGTTAACCACATGATCCATGACTCAACAAGCTTTGTTAGTTTGATAAAAATGGCACACACCAATTTATCTGAAAATGTTCAGTGCTCCCATATTGCTTGTTTCAGTTTCACACACACAGCTCAGAATATCTTGCTCTTAACTTACATTCTATGCATAAACTTTTTTTTGATGTTATTGCAGATTTTGTATACTCTGCCCTTTGAAATAGCTATGGCCAGTTACAGTTTCCAGCACACCATCACACTATGACTGAGAAGAATGTTAAGTCTATTTTTGCTTATTGTGGTGATGTTTTAGAAAGAGGACTGTACAGAGAAGGAAAGAGCCTGCTTGTAATATATTTGGTCTCCATAAATGTTCAGCAAGTGTCAATGAATGTCAGTGGGGGCCATTTTTTCCTCAGGGAAAATGACACACCTTTGCTTCGTATGCATTTCCATGTCAGACATCCATTTGTCAGACTGCTCTTCTGCTGCCATCTGTCACACGGCAACAAAATGTAATGAAATATTGGCAGGAAGATTCGACTTCTACCCCCATACCACCAACATCTACCTCTGACTTTGTGACCCAAAATAATAAAACAGGAAGCATTACTTTCAGAGCAACCCTCCTATGATCACATAGTTTGCTTGTTTGTTTGTTTGTTTTTAAAAAGAGTAAAAGAAACTTGGCTTTGAGAAGAATTCTGAGCTTTGCAGAGATTTGGGGAGGCAGAAAACAGCTTTTCCAGGGACCACAAAGGAAATGGCTTGCCTGCGTATCATGATCAGACCATCCAGTAGGGAAACCATGGCAAGCAGTTTAGGGCAGGCAGTTGAGTAGCTTAGTTCTGTAGCACTATGCCTGGGCTTGGAGAAAATGTTTTTTGGTGCCAAACTTAAACCGTCTCTGTTCAACCTGATAAAATTGTAAATGTATTTCCAGAGCTATGACTGGCAAAGAGCCTGCATCTCCAATCATGTTGCATAATGTTAGACTTGTTTTAGAGATCTGTTCTTTCAGAATACTTCCACAGTGCTTGGAAATCTCACTAGTGAGAGTAGAGCTGGGTCTCTTGAATGTAGAGCTTAGAAACTGTTGTAATTTCTCATGAAAATAACTCCACCTTCTTGGAAATTCACACCACTTACTGTTGGTAATAGGCCAATTGCAGTCCGGGATGTTTTCAGCACACGTTCTAAAAATGTTTGAAAATGAATCTAGAAGCATCAGAGGTGGATTTTGAAGTAGAAGACATCAGAATAGCAAAGTTACCCTCACTTTATTTCCGGTGATATGGTAGTTGAGATGAGAGGGTCTTTAGCCAGTAGCTTAATGAGGTTTCCTGCAGATGAGAAGGTGGATTTCATGAGCCACTGTAACAAGTATAGCTGTAAATTTAGGCACCAAAAAACAAAGGAGTCTGATATCACTAAATTTTTAAAGTTGATGGATATGAATTTGGTCCTGATTAGTTCCAAAATCAAGATTTAACTCTGATATGTGGTGTGGTATGTATTGAAACTCTTTTTGAATGTAATCTGCAGAGATTTCTATACAGCTGGTAATTCGTGAATCTAGATAGATATATGTAATGTGAGCCTAGGACAGTAATGTCAATATATTCCAATCAATTTCCTTCCCTTACTTTACCTACTAACAAGTAATTCTGCCAAGATTAGACCATTTGCTTCCCAAGCAAGGCAGCCTGTTTGGATATCAGATGCAAAAAAGGTACGGATGGCTGTTAGGTAAGAATTAGCTGTTCACAATTCATAAAATCCCCCCTGTAAGGCAGTATAGATCATATCATCTTATATTTCTCTGTTGTAAAGTATCTACGTGGCTTCTTGTAAAGCATATTAGGGAAATAAGCAGTTTTCTTACCATTGCACATCCTTTATAATCTCCGTTCTCCTAACATAGATTTGCAGATGAGAGTATCTTTGTATGCTGAGTCACCATCCCTGGAGGTGTTAAAAACCATTTGGACATGGTACTCAGGGACATGATTTAGCAGAGGGTTGTTAGAGTTAGGGTAGTATGGTTAGGTTGCAGTTGGACTTGATGATCTTGAAGGTCTTTGCTAACCTGAGCAATTCTATGATTGTATGATTCCATGTGTGTTTAGTATACAGATAGGTGGGGAAGAAGTTTGTGTGATTGATAGAATGCCTGAGTGAAAAATGACCAGAGAGACCTGCACTTTCAGCCTGATGGGTGGGATTTGGAGCCTTCCTCCCCACCAGAGCACACAGAGAAATCCAGATGAGACAAAAGCTGAGCCTCTGTAATGCAGTAAAATAATGAAAACAAGTGGGAGGGATTCACAAAATAGGAATGCGAATAACTGAATCAACAATCAAGAAAAATAATCTGCATTTTAGCTTTATCTGTAGAAATGCGTAAGGAAAAGCCTGTGTATTAGGGAGACCGGAGAACTATGAAAAAACTACTGCTCATAAGCCATTAATGACAATGCAGTATTCTCCATTATAATGATGACTACAGTAGTGCTCTTGAATTATTTGTCTTAGGTTGGATCTGCATATTAACATGAGAAATGTGCTTTGTGACTAAATCCTTTTCTCTTTCCTCTAATGGAACAAGGCTACTTGTGCAAATTTCATACATTTCATTGTGGATTATGTTTTTTGGGGGAAATATAAAACCATTGTTCGCAAAAGGTCCACTGTATTTAAGGCAAATGGCTACACTAGTCTTTTTATAAAATACTCTACGTAAAAGCTTCTAAAATGGAGATGACAATGTTAATCTTCCTAATTATTTTAGAGCAGTAAAAATCCAATGGGATAATGTAGGTCACTGAGTTTCCACTGAGTTCTGTGTCTGCTTTAGTCTCTCCATTTTTTTTTTCTACCCTCAGGAGATAACCAGACTACAATTGCCAGATTACAAGTGTCCCAATTCTCTTTTTTGGCAGGAATGTAAAAGAGCATGATACCTTTAAGTGGCAAATAAGAGACACAAGGAGGAAAAAGGAGCAAAGTGATGAAAAAGAGAAAAGATGAGACAAGAGTAGGCAGGTGTCATGTCTGAGTGTAAACCACACCTCTATGGGGCAAACTATTTTATGAGCACAGGAGTAAGGATGGTCCAGATAACTTTTGTCCTTATGGATACTATGCTAAAAGCAGTGATAGGAGCTGAGCACTACCGGTGTTCCTGGAGTCAATATCCTGCATCTGGCTCCCTGAGACCACCACCAGTCGAACCTAATCCTGTATTCCTATTTCACTGCTGAATGTTGGAGAACTATATGGGGGCAGAATGATTGACTGGACTCACAGCATAATCTATAATCCTGCTTTACTCAATAAGCTGGAAGTCTGGTAATGGAGGGAGGGAAGAACCATCCCAAGTCCCCAAGCTTTGGAATAAAAGAAGGGAGAAAAATGCCTGACATTCAACTTGTCTCATCATAATGCTCACGAGACAGTGGAGGAGAAATAGATATTCAAGTGATTGAAAGGCTCTGGAAGGAGATCATCATTAAGTTGCTAATAAACTGTGGGAGCAAAGGATAACAGGGTAGGAACAGGAAGAAAAAGAAATCAATGGCTGTAATTACATCCAATTTATTCTCTTCATTTAAGACCCAAACTCTATGATGGTGAGACAGGAATTTGGTATTTGTTGAATATTTATTGCATGCCAAATGTATCCCTGGTCTGTGACTGTGGCTACTGGATATGTAGCAATACAAACAAGACCAGCAGTAGTATTGTGATAAAACAGAAAAAAATTGTGATTAACAACATTGTTTACAAATATCTGGAGAGCTGAGTATATTTCTGAAGAATGCTGTTGCAAAGAGGAAATCTGTATTTTCAGTGCAGCTACAGTAACATTCATGTAAACCAATAATGGAAGTCATTTGGCATCCTAGCTTCCCAGAGAACCATAACTTTGTTATGTCTTAAGGGTCAAATAACTTGGATATAATGTCACAGTAACATCTGTTGGTGACGTACAAAATCTGTTCATTTGCTGTGTTCAGTCACACATTTAAATTCCCATGGTTATTGAAGAAGCATTGCACCTGGTGTAAAAAATTATGTGGTTTTAAAATTCTTTAAAGGATGTAGTATGAATTGATACCTTTTGATGTGATAAAAGAGCAAGGCCATTTCTGATTTTAAAAAGCAAGTCGTTATTTTTATTACAAAGCCCCTCATGGAGCCTACATGTACAGGAGACATTAAAATCAGAGTTACTGCAGGAAAAAAAATGCTGCAAATCGAGTGATTTAGATGAAGTTGTTATTAGTGTCAGGAAAGTCACCCATGATTTATTTCTGTTTATGTGTGCTTTTCTTATGTCTCTAAGCATTATAAGCTAGACTTGCTGGTTTATGGTTTAGGCTCTACCACAGTAGAGCTGTCTGCCAAAAGCTGGAATGACCACAGTGTGTTTGCCTAGTTTGCAAGCTTTTTCTAAACCTTGTGTCTTTTAGAAAGATTACTTGGTTTAATGGACCTCTGGTGCAATTCTGTTTATCAATTATTGTTCTGTTTGAAGGTGGCATGTGGTTATTTTGTTTCCTCTGTACATCTTGGCTAGTTTCAAGTGAATCTGAATAGGCAGCCGATGGTCTATAAAACCAGATGTGAGAACAGGTATAGAAGTAATGCCAAACTAGATGCTAACCACAGATCTGTGAGCAGGTCTTTTGCTTGCTGCTGTATTTACTGAACTGGAATATCAGTTGGAGTTTAGTATTGAATGTCACTATGCTACATGGTGGTAGTTAATTAACATTTTACTACATTTAAATAGCTGTTTAAATCTCTTTTAGCAAAATACTTCCACATTATTCTTCTGGCTATTCAGTACTCTGATAAAATCGGTGGTATGAGAAAACGCTGTTTTTTTTCATTTTATCAAATATTTTTATAATATAAAGTTACTACAAGGAAATCACTGCACATCTGATTCAAAAATACTGAAGTCAGATGGTTTTTCTGCAAGCACTGAGGCAGTGAGGCTCCCTGTATTTCCACCAGTACCCAGGACAGAAGCCATTGTTAATGGAAGATGCCTCATTGGGTCCATCCATACCAGTACTCTGTCTTTGACAATAGCCAAAGAGGGCGCTGTTTGAGGAGAGTTTAGACAAAACTTAGTGTTAAAGACCCCAGTTTTAGTGCACTTCATTATCAGTGAAATGAAAATGAACATATCCATGGGTAACACAGGACAATATTAATCAAACAGCTTTGTAGTGCTTCATTTTTCAAGTTTTCAAAGGTGTAAGAGTTACTACCCCAGCTACTAGCAGTTACCACACCTCTGTTTCTGTTTCATCACACAGAGCGCTGGCTCTGTTCTGTAAGCCACAAAATAGCATTTTGATCTTTTCAAACATCTTAAAGTCTCTATAGTAATTTGGTTTCCTTTGTACAGTCTTGAAAGTACTACAGTGGAAAAAGAATTAGGAATTCTACATATAGCTGAGTCCCTCAGTATGCAGCTTCAGTTAAGGACAGCCTGGTTAGTTTTAAAGATGGGATGTATTGATTTTATTCAGACCCTTGAACCACTTTCAAATGTTTCATCTTCATGTAGCTGATATGAATGGAAACTAGTAGTGTAAATGGTGGGGGTTCCTATTTCCTTTTCCCTTGATTGGAAACATTCACTTCTTTTGCTGTTTATAAAGGCAATGTATCTTAGTCTGCTGAGTATCTAAAACCTTCTGGTCTAGGAAAATTAAAAAGAAATCTGGAGAAGTTCTAAAGATTGCTAGAACTGTAACAAGCAGGGTACAGACATGAAAGCAAGGAATCCCTATGGAGGGAAGCAGGTGATAACAGCAGGAAATGAATCATTGCAGTGGGAGATAGGAATGACTGCTGTGATTCTCAGTGCCAGTAATGCAGGAGTTTAAAATGCAAAATGAATAGAATTGGAAATAACAAATTAAAAGACCTTTGATTTTTCCCGGTTAGTGCAGAGTTTATTTCCATGTTAATTATATATAAAAGTGTGATTCTTACTGTACTGAAAAAGTGTTAATGAAAGAACTTTAAAGATGTACTGAGTAGCTGGAAAATTTGTTACTGTTGTCTACTGAAAACTATGCATGAATAGCATAGCATTTTCCTTGCATTTCTTGACTTGTTAATTTTATGCATCTGTCAGATTTTCCTATTGACTTTTACATCTCTGATCCTAATACCAGGGAGAGAAGAAAAAGAAAGCAGATGTCTATATTTTTTCCTGCCTTGTGCTTGGTAATTTTTGGTAATTGCTTTTTTTGTTTGTTTGTTTGTTTGTTTGTTTGTTTAACTTCCTGGTCCCTCTCAAAATGCAGCAAATTCCCTTGTGCAGAACAGACAGATTGCTTCCATTTTACTTGACTGCACCTATATTTTTTACTTGTGTGCCCTACAGGAATTAAGAGAATTCAAAGGACAGGAAAAAATAAAGAAAATTGTGCATTGACCTAATTTAGACCAATAAATTAGATGTTTAAAAATCTATAAGAATCATTTCAAAGAAGAATATTGCAATATATGCCTGGTTATTCTCACAGTTATCTGAATTTTTCTTTGTCAGTACTCTAGAAGTACTGACAAAAGTGTAATTTAAGCATAAGACGTAGACTGTAATATGCTACGGACTGCTCCAATACTACACATTGTTCCAATTGTACACTTCTTATCATAGCTTTTAAATACATCACACTCATTTAAACAAGTGTTTTGTATGTCATTTAATAATTAGTGGGCGGTAACACAGCAACAAAAGTCAGCAGCTTAAATTCTTGATTCTAAGACCTGAATTTGTTACTTCATTTCTGATTTATAAGAACTATGTGAAAGGGCAGCGCTCATGCAGTCTTAGAGAATTTAAAAATTCTGACCTCTCTTTTCCCTAAAGAGAGACTGAATATCAGAATAAATGAATGTTATAATTGAATCAGCACCCAGAGGTGGTGAGCATTCATCCTTTGAAAAATGATGCCTTCTATTAACTAAGGTCTGCCTGGCAGAGTATGCAGCATTGCACACTCACCAAAGCGATGGAGAAAACCACATTGGTTTAGGGCAGTTTGTTCATGTGGCCAACCCCTTACAGCATCAAATGGCCACTACTTGGCCTTTTTACCTACTGAGTGAAGTTACATTTTGTAACTTCTAAACCTAAATGGAGGCCAGGTGTTCTACTCTTGAGTAGTCAGTGGTTTTGGTTTTCTTGACCATCCAAGTCCTTTTTGTGATCCAAAAGAATGGACTGAAAACGCGAAGGTTACTGATTTATATGCAGTGCTGTGCAAAGGAAACAAAAATGAGTTTGTCTCCTAGGATAAATAAATCAACTTATTCATTTAATAAAAATAACTCATTATTTCCTTTAACAGGAGCAACATTAATTGACCTGCTGTGTAAAGGATTGTTTTTAGAGTAAGCATCCTACTGGGTCACAAAGCCTTGCTACAGGAATATGCTTAATGTAATTGCTTCTCTGCAGTCATTCCAAGCTGATGAACATTTTAAATATATCTTAAAAAGCCAACCCCTGGGATATGTTCATAAAATTGTGATGAAGTAATCATTAATTTATACCATATTTATATTACAAGGTTGGTGGAGATGCACCACCTCCACCAAGAGGTATTCACTTGTAGTACCTTTTGGAGGGGATGTGAGAGGGAAAGCTTTTATCATTCAAACTGGAAGGATATCTCAGTGAGTCAACAACATGCAATAATATAATACATAGTTGTTTTATTTGCAGGAAAATACAGGGTTGTTTGCTTATATGTACCAGGTAAATTCACTCCAATATGTCAATTATCAACAGATAGAAACTTCTGAACCCCTTTGGATAATCGTTTCTAATAATAAATTCATTGAAGAAGTTAATTCTTATCTGTATGCTATTGAAAATTAGATAATATGAAGACAAATAGCTATTCCTTTCAAATGTTTGCCTTTCTTGTTTCATCAGGCTTACACACATTTTGACATACTATTACTTCTCTATCCAATCTATCTTCAACAATAAAATCTGCTATATAATTTGGTCACAAAAGTAGCTAATTCAAATAAGGTTAAGAACTGCTTTGATATTAAACTTTTCTTTCTCAGTTTATACAGGGTTTTGACTCTGCACTGGACTTTATTGTGTATTATATATGAAATAATATAAGGACAGGTTTGATATGGTGCTAAATTATTTATATTCTTGTTGCAGTTTCAGAAATAAATTGCAAAGATTATACCCAGAATAGAATCATATTTTTGGCTGAAGAATAATTATGTTGGAGCCCATGAATGTCTCCAGTTTGTCTCACATATCATGAAACAAGTCTGTTACAAATGATTAGTTTAAAGTTTGTTCTCTGTTTGTAGCATTTCAGACCTTCCTTGGGAAAGAGGATGTGACTCAAGAAGTAGAAGAAGTTCTGGCAGAGAGTCGAGTCCAAAGAAACACCAAATTAGTGTCAGTGCTTCAGCTCCTTAGAACCCGTGCTGTACGATGGCAAGTCATCACTGTGGTCGTCACCATGGGATGCTACCAGCTTTGTGGGTTAAATGCAGTAAGTGTCCTTCAGACCACTGCATCTTACTGAATATTATTGCTGCTGAAATAAACTGTGAATGTGACTTCTAACTGTGATTTTGTGCATTAAAGCACACTTCAGCTAGGATTTGTTTTGTTTTGTTTTTCTTTTCTTTTTTTCCCCCACAGAGTTAATCAATGATGAAAAGTGTAAATGCTCTTGATTACTAAGCTAACTAGTTCGGACTTGTCTAAGGTATCTGTATAGCCTTACAAACCTTAATACAAAATATTTTTTCCAAGATCATTAGAAAGATTATTGTGATTAGAACTCTAGTATCAAAACATTTTTTAAAAAGTACTATGAAAGAGACAGATTTTTCACGCTGTAGGGTGAACTATAAAAACATTTGTATAGGTAAGCTATGTTTGTTTGGTTTCCCTAATTATGAGATTTCGGTGCTAACAGGTTATTTTGTTCCTCATCATTGATACTTTTTTGAGAAGAGAACTGAAATTAACTTCTGGAGAAGAGGAGGCTCAGGGAAGACCTTTCATTCTCTACAAATGCCTTAAAGGAAGTTGTAGTGAGGTTGAGGTTGGCCTCTTCTCCCAGGTAAAAGCAATAGGATGAGAGAAAATGGCCCCTAGTTGCGCCAGGGGAGGTTTAGTTTGGATATAAGGAAAAATTTATTCTCAGAAAGAGTGGTGAGGTGTTGGAATGTGCTGCCTGGGGAAAGGGTGGAGTCGCTGTATCTGGGGCTGTCCAAGAAACTTACAGATGTGGCACTGAGAGACATGGTTTAGTGGGCATAGTGCGGGTGGTTAGTTGTCGGACTCAATGATCTTAGTGGTGTTTTCCAGCCTTAATTATTCTGTAGTTCTAATCCAGATTCCCTAACGGTTTTGATCACATAAGCGAAATAAAATGACACAGCTAAATTTCCAGGGGAAGAAGGGTTTGGGGCTTTTCTGGATATTAAATAAGTGATAGAAATTGTCCAGTATTCCATGGCAGAGCAGAACCACACTCTCATAGCTTGTGCATGTGTGTCAGAGGTCCAGACCAAAATGAAAGCTGGAGTTGTTTTAAAGTACAATTTAGTGCCTCAGAAAAACTATTTTTGTTTTGACCTGTGTGTTGAGTTGGCTATTTCAAGCCTTATCTTTGTTTTCTTTCTACTTTATTTCTCCAACCATGTTACACGTGATAACATTCACATCAAATTTACGTTTTGAAATTGATTAACTGGTTCATCCAGGGAAAAAAAAAAAACCACAACACAAAGGTGAATGATGAAAGAGATTAAGAGAAGTACTGGTCTACTTGAATACAAGCTCAGGTTCCTTGTCTCTTCTGCTTGGCTTTCCTGACTGACCTTGACAAGTCACCCAAAGCTCAGAAAATAAAGGAGAGGTACAGATGTGTCAGCTAACTGCTCAACCTGGTTCTTGGTTTGTCTAGCTGTATCTGAAGTCACTTGCTGGGTGTGAGTCACTGTCAGCAAGGTTTCACTAACTGCAAAAGGATCTCTAAGGTCATAGCTCTCACCCTTCACTTTGTCTGTAGTGCCCTGTTAGTCAGTCTGATCTTTTCAATAATCACCATCTGGGCAGGGCATATGGGAAAGCTGGACCTCTTTCAGGCAAGTCTCTCAGGTCCCTCTCAGGGGAAATTACCAAATGGCAGACTTCTGTAATCATCCTGCTGGTATCTGTGTACATTTACTCAATTTTAAGGCTTTATTTTATAATTAAAAAAATAAAATGTTCAAAAAAAATACATTTGCCAGTTTCCATGTAGAACAGAAATCATGGTTAAGCCCTGATCATATTAATCTATTTGATTATAACAGAATACCAGACAACCTGACCTCAATTGACAACAGTAAATTAATCCATATTAGTCTCTTTTCATCTGATAAAGCGTATCTCTGATGCATAACATTAATAATATTTATATCCCACCATTATATCTTGGTTCTAAAGCAGAATAAGACTACAGAGAAGTTGTAATTCATTGGTAGACTTCAAATCTTTTAATATAAAAAAATATATTGTATTGCATGTTACTTTGACAAAGTCATTCCCAAATGGGATCATTAGACTTCTGTGAGGTCCCTTCTGGCGCCAAGGGACTGTATTTCCAATGCCAAGAAATCTTGCTAGGGATGTGGGCCATGCAGCAATCTGTTTTCACTAAGCAAAAGACCTACCATAGTGTGTTCTTCCAGCTTGCTATAGAGAAGACCCAGCATCAGGCAGCTGTAGGAAGAGATCTGTATGCATACAGCGTACAGTGTAATATGCATTAGTGTTGTTGCATCAACTGCTTTTTCACTGCTTTCTTTTCACAGAGTTATAGAATGTTTGACGTGAAAGCAATTTGTAAAGGTCACCTTCCCTGAAAAGGTCCAACTCCCCTGCAATGAACAGGGACACATACAGTTCAGTCAGGTGCTCAGAGCCCTGTCCAGCCTGATCTTGAATGTCTCCAGGAACAGGGCAGCCACCACCTCTCTGGGCAACCTGTTGAAGGGAGTTGTTGAAATTATTAGGAAGGAATGTATTTAGGGTGCTGACAGGTGTTTGCAGTCCATGATTTATTTTATCCTAAAAACTATTGTTGACTCTTCACCAAACAACCCCCAGTCTAAAAGTATCCTTCTTCCCTGTTGTTAATAAAGAAAGGTTAGGGCAGTATCTTGACTGCAGGTTTCCACATTGCAGTGAAGTACAAGACAAATCTCACACCTTCTGACCAGAAAGCAACAGTTTATGTTGTGTCTCTCAATGTCTTCTTTCTGGTCTTTCCTCTGTTGTTAAGTATCTCAGTCTTACCTCTGTTCCTCTCAGGATACAATGATTGGCTTGGAGCTCAGGGTTCTCTAACACCATACAAATTTGCTTTTTTAAGTGGTGTGGCTCTATATTCTTGTATCCTGTTGTTTGAAGTGAGTTTCTTTGATTTATTCCTAAAGTGAATTAAGGCAAATTGAGTTAGAGCTCCTTGTCTGAGTCCAGGTGGAAGTGTATGGTTTTGTGACTAATCCACTAAAATTTGCACCTTCCCTTCACTTGTCATCCTGCCCAGCTCTCAATACCTCAGGAGCACTCAGTATTTTAACATCTGGTGTCTGGCAGATGAGATACTTGAACTGAATGACAAAGGCTTGTATTCCAAACCACAGCGATTAACAACTCATTCTCTTCTCATCCATATAGATCTGGTACTACACAAACAACATCTTTAGTGAAGCTGGAATCAACCGTGAAACAATCCCATATGTTACTCTAAGCACTGGTGCTGTTGAGACCCTTGCTGCTGTTTCTTCTGTAAGTAAGGTTGTAAGAATCCATTAACATGCTTAATACTCAAATTACTGATTTTATTTCCTTATATAGGTTAAAACATGGCCAGAATGGTATATTGAAGATTAAGTGTAGTAATTAATAAAAACAATTGAAAATGCTATTTCTGGATTTAATTCTAAATCCAATTGTCCTTTGTATGAGTGAAGAGGAGGAAGGTCAGAAGAGCAAGACCTAAAGCACCATAAGTGATAATTCATTACTGACTTGACCTACTAGAGTGGCTGCTGTAGTAGTTTATCTCAGAGCCCTCCCATGTGCCTGCTGGAAAGGAGGGAGTGTTGTTGGTGAAGTCTTGGTCATAATACAGGAGGATACATCCAGTGTGGACTGCAGAAACAGAAGTATGTCTTCCTGGGCATGTTCTAATGACACTTTTCCTATAGCAATTTATGAACTGTGAGGGGAGTTCTTCAGCCATTTAAAATATGGGAGTAAATGTTTGTCACCCAGATCACTGGAAAGAACAAAATTATTCCTGGTGTTAAATTCTGCTATCTCACTTACTGGGAAGAAGCAACATATTTTCATAATACATGAGCTCATCAATAGGTAATGTAATTCTACTGTGTGCTGAACATAAAAGAAGGTGTTAATAGCAGAAATTACCCTTGAATGTTTGTTTTTCTTCATTCCTACTTCAAAATGGAAAAGATGGTTAGGAAAAAGTACAGGCTAAACAAGCAAATTAAAACTGAAAATTTCAGTAGGTGACTACACCACTGGTTGCTGAAGGAAATTCATTTCTGTTTACACTGCAATACATAAGAAAAAATAGGCAGGTCTTTGGAATGGAAAGTTGCAAATGAGCAAATACTCTTTCCTTTCCTTGTTAGATTTCTTTTTATTATCTTCGTGTATCTTACACCAAGTGCATTTGCAAAATATCGGACACAGCAGACAAGCATTTTTAAACATCAGAAGGATGGCATTGGCAAAAATCCTTTCCAGTGGCACAGCAACTGCTTATGACCTATAAAATGTTAAACTAAATACATCTATCTAGTTTATTTTCTTGTAGTCCCAAGGATTTTTTATTCTGATTTTTGCAAATTTCCACTTTTTTTTTCATAAACCATCATTTATTTATGTGTGTTTGTTTATTTGTTTAAGGGACATATTTCTTAATATGTGGAGATAGTACAATATGGAAATCCCTACCTCTTACAAGTTCATGATACTCTGCTTTAATATATCTGTAAAAATTATTATTGTTATTATTACGGCAGCCATTTAAGAGAAGAATACATCTATTCTCTGGAAAGAGATGACAACTGAATGGGGATGATTTCATAATATCAGAACTGTTCTATTAATAGGGTCTATCATCTTCAGTTTCTCCTTGCTATCCGTTTGTGGGGCTCATGCAGAGCACGGAGCATGGCTCATTCAGAGAGAGGTGGTTGTGGTTGTGTCTACTTTTTTGTTTCATTGTATATTTAGTAACTTCTTTATGTATGAGAGGAATACATTTAATACTTCTTTCTGTGCCTCTGGAAATGCTCAGGTATTGATATCTCTACCTTCTTAAAATTTACTCTTTCAGTTCAAGAGAAATGCTGCTTTGAAGCCTTAATTTTATTTCCGTAATCTTCATAAATGTTCTGCTGCTGCTGCTTAAAAGAACAAGAGCATGAATTCAGTGTTTCAACTGAAAGTTGTACTGCTTCTCATTTCTATGAATAAATTCACTTTTTTCATGTCTGAAGTAAGAACGGGATATTTCCTTTCTCTTGCAACGTCTCAACTACAATTTTTGCTTTTTTTAAAAAAGTGTATTTGGCAGTGTTAGATATGGATTCAGGTGCACTTGCCTTACGGACATCACTCAGAAGGGAAAAGGGAAGAAGCAGAAGAAAGCAAGGGGAGAACTTAACTTTCTTTATATTTTTTTATCAAGAAACCAGACTCGCTAACAAATTCCAGAGTTTCAGTAAATACTCCTAAAAGTAATAGAACCAGATCTTTTTAGTAAATGGTCCACAATGCAATCAGTACCACCTCTGATCATTATACAACTGCCAGATGGTCAAATGCACGGACTCTGAATCTCAGAGAGAATAATGGGGATTCATCTGTTGATGAACCTTTGTTGTTGTTTGACAGCCTTGATGGAATTTCTTTCTTTGAATTTGTCTAGTTACTTTTTGACTTTTAAATGTTTTTAGAATCCACAGCATCCTAAAACAGTACATTTCACAATTTAAAAACTTAGGGTATGGAAAAGTCCTTTGCATTGAGACTGTTGAATATAAGATACACCAGGTGGGCTATATGAAATGATAATAAGCTAATTGCAAAACTATTCTTAGAGAGGTAGCTGTCACTGCGGGATTCTGTGTCTCTTTGTCTGGAGTCCATGGGTCCTAAAATGCTCATTAGGTAAGAAAGGTCCTTTTTATAATCACCTGTGTCATCCAAACTCACTAAAGTTCAGAAACTCAAAAATGTTTGCAGGAACTAAAGAAGATCTTAAAAAATAGGACTTGTGGCCTGAAATTGATAAGATGAAATTCAGTAATGAAAGGTTCCCAGTGCTGCACTTTAGGAAAGAAAAGCTTCATATGCACAAATATAAAGTGTCATGTGGAACTCTGTCAAAAGGCTTACTGAAGTCACAATCCATCATGTTTTTCATTTTCTTTCTATCTGCCTAGCTTTCTCCCCGGCAGCAAAGGGAGTCGTACTGATCTGCACTGAACAAATCTGTTTTGACTGCTCTTATCACCTTACTATCTTCTAGCTGCTGTCAGACTGATTGATTAATAGTTTATCCCAGTGTCTGGAGAAGACAAGGGATTCTGCCTTCCTTCTCCTTGTGCAATAAAAGATAAGCGCTCTCTCTGCCTAGATCCAGTGTTCTCAGAAATTATCACTGACTCACAAGATTATGAAAGCCTCATTTTTATTAATAAATTTAGAGGTAGAAAAAGGTAGTCTCTAATCAATATGTTACTGCATGCAGATTCGGGGGGAAAAAGTGACCTGGCAATGAAAATAGTTTCTTTTATCCAAGCAAAATATTTATGCAGCTCATCATCTATAATTTTAGAAAGCCATAAATAGTTGCCTACATGAACAAACTGTTGGCTTCTAAAATTGCCTACCATGCTAATTTGTTTTGTCTGTATAAAATTTCATTTGTGTGAATTTGTAAATGATTTACATATACTTTGCTCAGTCTCATGAAACCATTACTAAGCATGTCTAAGAAGTGAAATAAAAAAAATACTTAGTGATTCATTTAGAATATAAAATACTGAATTATTTTAGATGCAACGAGTCACTAATTACTTGTTACAAGTTTCATCCTCATTTCACAGTTTCAAATGTAAATGTGTGGAATCTTTATAGAGCAAATCCGTGAGCTGAGACATGCTTAGATTTATATATTTGAGAAAAGTAACAAGAAAGAACAAGCAGTAGAAAAGAGATATTGACCAAGAAACTTCCCAGACAGCTGGAGTGCATGTGGGCATATTTTCACTGCAGGGTGAATCGCAAATTGTGATCCTGTTAATGCATGCTGCCTTAATCCACAAATGGTCAATGTGATCATTTTTAGGCAAGGACATTATTCTTTCTAAATTGTTTTATTACAGTTGAGCTTTAGGATGGACAAAATTACATGCAAAGAAGTAATGATGTAATGCCTCCCAGAAAAAAAAAAATCTTACGAAACACCACTCTGTAGATTTGAGCAGCAATCTGTTAGAGACTGCATTTCCTTAGTACAAATCTTTCTGCAGGATATATTCAGAAAATGAAAGTTCTGTAGACACAACTCCATGCTTTCAAGCATTAAAAATGTTTTTTGAGTAATTTGTTTTTCTTTTTTTTTTTCCAGTCTGTTCTATTTTCAGGGTATTCAAAAGCTAACATTAGAAAATAAAACACCAGCCACGGTAGTCTATCATAGATCAAGGCCAATATCTAGTCTATGTTTTATAAATGTGTGCCTGACACAAGACAGGCATAGTATTTTTAATAAATAAATCATCAGTAGTAGAAACTTTGCTTTGATTGAAGTCACACAACAGGAATTAAATAGTGGGTTTTTTGTGTGCTGCCCTAAGAGCTGATCCAGGCACTACCAAGATGAAGGCTGGAACAAATCTGTGTGTGGGCTGCATCTTGGTCAGGCTAGCCCAGCACATTCAGTATGGAGACCATATTCTTTGAATGGAAAAGTTTCTCTGTCAGGTGAGATTGATTATGATAGTTTACTGCAAAATAGAAACTTAGAAATCAATTCCTTTGCTGATAGTGATCCCTAGACTGGTAGCTACAAAGAGCTTGGCATTCGAATAAGTTCTTCAGGGCAGTAGTAAAGGGCTGGAATTGAACTGTTTGGACATGCCCTCAGAAATATGGTCTGAATTTTGGGTGGTCCTGTGAGAGCCAGGAATTGGACGTGATGATCCTTGTGGGTCATTTCCAACACTGGATATTCTGTGATTCTGTGATCCTATCCAGCCATGGCATTAACACAGATTCAGGTGCACTGATATGCCCGGGAAGGCATATTAAGGCTTGTACTTATATGATCAAATGTGATGCTAGACCTTTAAAGTCCAGTTTAGGTACTTAAATAAAATACCCTGTTTCTTTGTTTTGCAACTGTATAATTCATACCAGAGGCAAAAGGATATAAAAATAGAAATCAAAAACTCATTTGTAACTCAGAGTCTTCTGTTACTCTTCTTTTCCTGAATGAGTGATACTACATATTATGTCATAAATAGACGTGTCAATGGTATAAACATGATTATCCACTTCAGCTCAGATATTTAAAATGGAAATAACATGGAGTTGGCATGTCACATTAAATCTGAATCTAGACATAAAGTCTTTCTCATATCTATCTACTTGCAAAATACATGGAAAAGAAAGTACGGTTACTCTCGATGTTAACATATAGATCAGACTTCTGTATAGAGCTGAGACATGGAAAAAATCTAATAGGGTTATTAGTATGATTTGGGGCCAGGAAGTGAGTAGGGAGTAGTATTCATTGCCCTCCTATTTGGCCTGCAGAACTTGCTTACGTATTCATCTTTCTCCCTGTCTTGTCTGATCTTTTATAATGTGATCTGCTTTCAACATGCCAGCCCCCCAGTATCAGCAGCTGACTCAAGTGAAAAGATCGACACGTGCTTTTTAAGCTTTATTCACAGGTGTTTCCTGCCAGACAAAAGAAAGTATCAGTGCCTTATTATCAACAAATGTTTTGGTTGGAAGGATTTTGGTTGCAATTTTTTTTTAAACACATTTTCAGTAGTTTAAGCTATGTTAATCATAATGACACAGGGCATAGGTTTCTACAAATGTGTGTTTATGATCACAGTTACATAAGTATCAACCTACTCAATTTGGCAAATAACTCAGTGTGCTATCACTTGTAAAATTCATTTTATGACTATACTACAGCATATGCTGAATTCCTTATTATTTCATTTACTCTGCCAAGTTGTATATTTTTGTTACAAGTCTTCAGTAGGTAAGAATTGCCAGTGCTTATCAGTGGAGCATGCAGACTTAAAAATACTTGAAAACTGGTGAATCATTTTCAGCTTCCTATGAGTCATGGGTCTCTTGGTGGGTTTTGCAAGTTAACAAGTTTTGGACTTGTATAGTCATAACCGAAAATGAAATTATTGTCAGTTTACACTCTTATTTATGGCATGTTTTATTCTTTTGATTGTTTCTTTTTTTAACCGGAGAAACTTCAGATTTCATCTGAGCTTTTTTTTTTCCATCAAGAAAATGAGAACAAACAGCAGAGAAATTTGAAATATTGATGCTTTATCATAGGTTTGCTTAAGAAATCCTAAAAAATAAATCAACTTAGTAATTAAAATTTAGTGAAAAATGCTTGACAGACTGGCTGTTGAAGCATCTGTGTACTTAATTCAAACAATATTTTAAGCCCCAATAAAAAAATAGGGCCTTCTGAGAGGCTTTTCTGGTGCAGACTGGTTTGTCCGTGTTTGAAAAACTGTGACCTGTTAATAGTTCCTGGGGTGGTTCTGCACTGCCTCCTGACTGCCTGCTTCCCCACAAAGACATTGCTTTCCAAGCGCACATGCTGCCTGTTAATATAGTCTTGTAATTTTTGACCAGATAGGGAGCATGCGTTAAATTGCTGCTCTTGCCTTTCATGAGATTGACTCAGTCCAGTATCCCATTTCAGCTGAGACTGCTATGCCTCATTTGAATCTGTGCCACAAGCAGTTGTGAGTGTTTTGTTGGGTTATGTGTATTTTGTTGGGTTAGAACTACCCATACAAGAAGTATGACATGCATTTGAGCAAAGTAGAAGAGTCCTTATCTTTAAACTGGAAATAGGGTGCTTCTACCCGTAATTGTTCAGGTTGATCATGTCTAACGGAGAAGCCTTCTGAGTAAGTATATACCAGGTTCTGTAGCGCTGTCAGTGTGATTTACTTACTATCACCTTTGGAAATGATTTAACAATTCCCAGCAAGCTGGGTACATCGTAGTGTCCCAGTAAGTAAGTACAAAAATTGCTTTTTACTTTCTCTAGAAGATGAAGTTTGTCCATTCCATAAATCACAAGATATACCACCAGGAATTGTAATGATAAATTCTTTGAGGCAAAAACTGTAGGAAGTGTCCAGAAGCTGAAACATTCAAGTTCCTAAGAGCTACTGTATTAAATAAATGGCAATGACTCTGCAGCATGATTAATGTTTGGGAAGCTTGGCGTCAGCTCGGGGAAAATAACTGAGTTACCTGGATTTTTTTTGTTACGTTCCCTGCTCAGCTCTGAATGAAAAAAAAAAAAAAGAATTAGAATACATTAGAAAGTATTGTTCTCTTCTGCAGATAGCACATGGGGCCTGCTATAACTGTGTCTGTGCTTGGCTGTTCACAGTTAAAACTGGGAGTTCCTCAGCAATCCACCTAGATTTGCCTAAATGTGCCCAAAATACTTACTTCAACGTATGGCAGGCATGAGTGTATGTACGCATCTCTTTGGAGTCCTCCTTTGCTGGGATTTGCTTTTCTTTGACCTTGACAGCCAGAAACTGTCTAGCACTTATTTTTCCACATTTTGTTCTGTACATGAGTCCTCTGCGAACCATTTTTCCTCTGAAAGAAACATTCAGCACTCAATCCTTTTTAATACAAAACCCCACCAGATGGTGTAACACCAAGATAGTTCAATAGCAAACACCAATTTAAATTGAAAAAGGGAATGTCACTGGTATGCCAAATTATCTGTGCAGCATCCATTGCTGCACACACTGCAGAAGTTTCCATCTTCTGATGAAAGAAGATCATCAGACCATTTCACATCTTTACAAAAAATTTCTCTTTGTTACATTTATACTTGGCCACATGTATTTTCAGGATAGATTCATTAATCATAGTTGAAAATACTTGGTATCTTGTAGGTTTTTGGCAGTGCAGCAGTTGCAAATTCAGAACATTTGGACTCTGTGAGTGCAGTGTAAAACCTTAATAACATCAGAGGGAGTCTATTTAAACACTGCTCTGAAATAAATTATATTATGGAATCTGTGGAAACTGTCAAAATGAGTATATTTCCTCATTTAAGGAAATAATGCTTGAGCTGGCTGCTCACTGCGTTCTGCAGCATCACAATGCTCTGCGGTGTGGAAGACCACCTCTGCGGGGTGAGGGGGTGCCATGTCCTAAAGCCTTTTATATCAATTACTGCTAAGGCTGGCATTGTGAGAGAGGCATTTCTTCCCTGAATGACTGTGCTTCCCTATACACTGTTTCTTCTAGATATTCACAGTGCAATGGTGTGCTTTGTTGCAATAAATAAATAAATAAATAAAAGGGTGTTGCTCTTTCATTTTATTTACTCAATTTATCTTCTGCTTGAGGGATGTCTGAAAGTGGGATTTCAGTCTCCAGTACATAACTGTGACAAACAGTTGTGAAATTCTGACTCTAAGTTATTTGAAGTGAGAAATATTGGACTTCATCAAATCATTTTATCATTTTCATTTTGTAATTTGTAATTATAGTAGTTGTCAGTGAAAGCAGTATATTAGAAAAATGTTATGATAGATATTAGTCTAATGACTCAGACTAGCAAAAACTCAGTTTCATGTTGAAGCTTTTCAAAAATCTCTTCACTGTTTTCTTCTCTAACAGAAAAGTATTCAGATTTTGTGACTTTTTACGAAGGTAATTTATTTTCAGGTGTTAAATGTAAATTCAGAATATGAATAAATGCCTCTTCTATAAACCCTTCTCCCTTCTTTTATCTGGCTATTCAAATTAAAACTTCATCATGGCTAACTTCTTTTTTTAATTCAGACAAACCAGAAATTAAAAAACAAGTTGTAGATGAAGGAAAAATGATTTAATCTGTGCTAAAAAATATGTTATGCTAAAGACATATTTTAATACATAATTTTTAAACTATTAAAGTTCATTTTGAAAGACATATTTATTAACTGTTGAAATTAAGAAATAGTTGACATACAAAAGTGAGATGTTGTTTGTTTCAATGTTTTGACATTTAAAAATCATTAAGAACATTATTATATGATTTTGGTGCAAATTTGTAGGTGGATCAATCAAAGCAGAATGAGTTTTCCCCTAAAAAAGTGAATAGTAAGAAAAAATTGAGCTTGACATTGTTACCATCATATTATTCTTATTTGGCTAAGGTACAGCCCTTTCTATTAAGAAATTGTTACACAATAAACTAAGGATAGCAGTAACTTTGAAATCTGCCAAGCTAATGATACTAATGTGGAATTAACCTGTTGCATAGTTTTCCATCTATATGGTTACATTTGCTCTGCAGGAGAAATATGTAGATAAAACTATTATCAAGTAATGTTTTTGGTGGTTTCACTGTTTTTTTCCCGAGCTCTTAAATAAGGATGCCATGCTGATTTGTTTTTCCAAACAGGTAAGACTATGTAAACGTAATTATGAAGACAATTATGAACACAGCATAGCTGATATGTACAAAATATACTCTGTTATTTTTATTTTTCATCTTCACATTTACCAGAAGAGCATATTACATTCTCTGATTTCTTCAGTGGTTTATCAAGAAACCCATATGCCTCTTGTTGTTTTCCAGGGCTTAGTTATTGAACGGCTCGGACGCAGGCCTCTTCTCATCGGGGGTTTTGGATTGATGATCGTCTTCTTTGCAGTTCTTACCGTGTCTCTGAATTTGCAGGTACGGCTCCTATGTATTTTTTGCTCTCTATTTTGTCTGTTTTAAACAGTATTCTTACGTAAGCATTTTTAATCGTTTTGATATAAGAACTTAAAGGTCTGTCTTTTGCTTGGTTATAAATTTGGTGGTTTCAAAATGCTGTGATTAGCTGTACCAGCTTTTGCATCATTTTGTATCATTCATTTCATGGCATAACATGAACTAGTCTGAAGACAATTCTACCCATGGTTGGGAAATGTTCTGTTCTGTTCTATTTTTATCTTGTAAAGCAATCTTCTTCAAGTTTTCTTTCATACTGTGTATTTTAACCTTATTCTTCTGCTTGGATGTTTGTTTATTTGTTTGTTTGTTTTCCAATTGTGAAAAGTTTCCATGTTTAATCTTTTTATCAAGTTACATTTCTGATATTTTCATTGAAAACATGAAGACCTAAGAACAGATGTTCTGCAAAGGCTAAGTTTTCAGATGTTATTAGCAGTCATGTCCCGAAATATTTCAAATGGTCGAAGGAGGATCGATAAACCAATCTAAAGTCATTTTCCATTGTTTAACTTCAATTTTCATTGTCATGCTGTTTCCCTCAGTTTTGGAGTGTTTTTGGGATGTAGAAGTGACAGTCTGGAACAGCATGTTTTTAAGTGGTCTTCTATGAAGCTGTTCCTTGCCTGATGTTGTTTCTGTGTCTGGACATTAATCTGACTTTCAAATGTTACTTCTTGGTTGAAGATAAGCAGATGCATGCAGCAACATGATAAAGTTTTATTTTACTTACCTGTATGTGTAGCACAAGAAAGCTTTACTTCACATACCTGTCATGACAGTAAGACTGCTCTCCAGAAGAGAGCTTTTATTGCAAGGTTTGTAAATTGACTAAGAATTGCTCTGCCAAAGCATTTAAAACAGTGTTTGATGGATGAGGACATTCAGCTATTGGAGATCTCTGAAGTTTGAGTTCTATTTCACTTCTTTTCAGAAATGTCTCAGCTTGTTAAATATTAGAGGCTGGGTATTGCTCTGAACAAAGGACCCAGGGTTGATCTCAGGGCAGTTTATATCTCTTCTGTATTTGCGCCTTCGCTCTCTCAGTGCCTTAAGGGACCTTGGTTGCGAGTTCAGATGGGAACTCCAGAATGTCTAATTTTGGCAGATCTACAGATCACTTGCTCCATATTAATGCCCAGGAGAATGTAATCATGTTTTCTGTATAACTAAAGGAATAAGCCAGACTGTAAGAGAAAGTTGTCAGAAAATTTAAGTCATTATTTAATACAGAAATAAATAATAACCTGTTTTAGCAAATGTATTTTACAGTGACTCTCAGAATGATACTATAGTGATATGTAACTTAATCAACTTTGAAAAAAAAATAGCAAAATTATAATAAAAGGAGTATTCACCTTTGCTGACGGAAAAAGAAATGGATAGAGGAAAGAATGGGAATCTGTGAATTTCTCCTTACATAATAGTATTCTTATCAAGCATTAATGGAGATGGTTAAAAACAGTGTCCTGAAATCTCAGTAGATATCATGTACAGTATTTCCAGTTCCCATCGTTTGGAGATCTGAATCAAGAAATATATATTTTGTAGTAAAATAAACACAGATTGCCTTGTGAGGAAAATAGATTATTTCATTTACAAGTCTGTTAAAGAACCATTTATATCTTGTTCTCTTGTCCCAGTAGCTGCTGCTTGCACACATGACCCTCCTTGTTGTCAAAAAAAGGTTATGACTAAAAATGCCTTGATTGTGTTTTTCATGTGCTTTGTGCAGGCTCAGATAAGAGCTGTCCTACTCAAAGGCAGCCTGTTGTATCTAGACATCTGCCCAGTCTTTGGCTGGAGAACTTAGAAGCTCTGTGGATCATCATTGCTGCTCTTTTTACACATCCAAAATATCTTAGGAGAACGGAAGTGCAGAATCTGTGTAGCAGAAAGAAAAACTCTTCTGGATTGGCTTGAGCTTTAGAATAAGAAGTAGAATTTAGAGTTGTGACTTCGATGGAGCAGGAGATAGGCTAGTATTTCTCTATGTGGATACGACAGAAAGCAAGACCTTCAATACAAATAATCTAATATAATTCTACAGAAATGCTGTGATTTTCTAAAATAGTCCTAGACTAAATTCTGAAATAGAGAAGCATTCTGGAAAACACTATCAATTGTTTGTTTTGTTTTATTTTAATGTTGATGATAAGTACAGTGCACTTAATATTAATGTCTTTTTTTCTACCAGAATAATGTGTCTTGGCTTCCTTACCTCAGTATATTTTGCATTCTTGCAATTATTGCATCATTCTGCATTGGACCAGGTATGTATATATTCTTTTGTGTTAATTTGTATATCAAAGCCCAGGCATTCTTGCACTGGTAGTTAGGTTTACATATCGCTTTTTGGAAATAGTGTTTTATCCTTGTCTGAAGACATCAAGGGTTGTAAAACAAGAAAAGGTAATAGCGATACAGAGTGATAGTAACATTCTTATAAAAACCCATGCACACGTATTTCTACTTAGATGTCAGCTGTCAAAAATAATCTGATGATGGGTCTGCAATCAGTACCAAATTAAAATGTTGGCTATTACCAATCACCACTATTTTTTCAATCTATAAAAAAGCACTCAAACTGGAAGCGAAGTGTTTCATTTAATAATGCTTAGATTAACAGATCAATGCCAGTAGGACACTGGGACACCGGGGTGCCGGGGGGGGTGGGAGAGACAGTTGTATGTAGTTCCTTTCTTTTCTGCCTTTCCAGAGATGTGCAATGGACTTTCCACATAGCCTCTATAGTAAGATGATGGAAAAGGTCTTGATGATGGAGCTGCCTCTTGTTTGGCAGTTCTCTGCTAATTACACCCACGTCAAATCTGAGGCCCTTTGGTAACTGTTTCTATAAGTTATAATGAGTTTATCAAAGATTTTTCCCCAGTACATTTGATTTCATAGAAGAGGTGGATACCATTTTACGGACAATCCAGTGTTCCCAGGCAGTAATATCTGTACTTTGATTTCCTTAAAAAGAACACATTTAAGGAATAAAAGAGCAATAAAATTCTCAGAAGTGAAGAATGAAAGGACAAGAGTAGTGGTCACAAGTCTCAGCAGGAGCATTTCTTACTGGATAGAAGATTAAAAAACTTACACAGAGCATGATCATTCTTCTAAGTCTAAGTGTAATATTGCCTTACATGATGTTGCTCTGGAATTCAGTTACTTGATCAGATTTGGATCCTGCAATTAACAAATAATGAAATGTTAACAAAAGTATTTTGCAGATAGATAGATAGAAGAAGAATTTAATCCAAATTCAGTTCACATACAGGATGTCAAAATATGATTAAATTTTCAAATTTTCGCTTACAAACTGTTCTCTACAAAAAGGGATTAAATCACCCCTCTTTGTGCAACTTTTTTTGCATCTTCTGCTGTAAACCTGAAAGACTTCTGTTCCTCTGAGATCTTGTTTTCTTGAACCGTTTACTGGTGCCTCTTCCTTATAAAGAATGTGACATTAAACATTAATCAATTTCTTGCACATCTTCAACCCTGAAGTTATCTAATTAATTGATTATGGTTTATTTGAGGGAAGAAAACAGTTGCTGATATTTTGTGTAATTTTAATGAAAATAGCTGTAATATTTTGAATCATCTTTTGGAAAAGCTGAGGAAAAATTATGCTACATTAGAAGAAAATGTTGAAAATACTGGAATATTTCTGGGAAAACAGTTTGCTACTAATCTCTGTGCTTATTCCTCTCCGTATGATAGCTGGCTGGGAAAGGGAAGGTGCCTAAGAGGCTTAACTAGGAATGCACAGTCTCCCTCTTCTTGATCATTAATGCACCCACTGTAGGGGCATAGTAAGGCTTCCTCCTTTCTTACTGCCAACTCTTCTCATAAGGCAAAGAACACAAGCAATCTTGCAATCCCCTTTTCCAACTCTACTAAAATCCCAGGTTCAGCTAGACCTCTTGTATAACTGGTGTGTGATTTTTAGACTGAGAGTTTTTTAAAATGAAGAATTCTGTAAAACAGGGTTGCTCTTGCTGTTTCAATACCTAATGGAAATCAAATATTGACTTCAAATTTCTTGGATACTTCCAGTGTTTTAAGTAACTTAAATAAATTAAGTGCAGCTACTTGAAGCATCTTCTTTTGTTCCTTCTAGAAAACTCTGTTGAAACAAATGGTAATTTGTTCCATACTACAAACCAGTTTTTAGATCTTGCACATCAAGACATTCTTATGTGTTGTATTTTCAGCACAGTAAAATTTTCTACATTTCTCCCTAATATTTGAAATACAAATGAACTGTATGTATCATTTTTAATTTGTGAACTACTCAAAGTATTATAACAATTATTTTAAAAAGAACATGCTGTTGCAGACATAAGATTGCCGCTTTATGTGAGGAAAAAGAGAAGAACTCCGTGTAATTGCCTACGTTTACATTTCTTTAAATACATAAGATGAAATATACTGGACATTTCAAGATAGACCGGAATTGTTTTATAACAGAAATGTTTCTCAGTGTTTTCCTCAGCAAGTCAAGTGTTTAAACATGACAGTGTGGTCAAAAGAGTAATCTTTTTAGTAAAATATATACAAGGATGAAAATGTCATTCTTAGACTCCAGTATAAGAAAGCTTCAAGTCCAAGGGATTTCCACAGTTTTTCCAGTTTCAAGCATGTCATGCTGCAGCTGGTCATGCAGCTACAGTTTACTGTCATACACTTTCACTGCACAGGTAGTACTCATCAGTGATCAGCTCAGCTGCCTGTACCTGTTTCTGTCCCAGTGCATAACAGAGTGTAATATTATTATTATTTTTTTGTTGTTAGTTAACCCACATACAGTTATACACCATGTCTCTTTTTCCATAAAGAAAAAAGGACGTGACATCGCTACTCCACATTAGAACAAAGAAAGCAATGAACTGCCTGGATTAAAAATTATCTTTCTGAAAGACTCTGTTAGATCAGTGAAGGTTGGCTTACAGAAAGGAGAATATCATTACTCACAAGTTATGTACTAATTAATTGATCTACAAGGACAATGGAATGAACCTTACACTTTTGGGTAAAAAAGGTAAGATTCAGTCCAGCCAGGTTTCACAAACTTCAACATTTGTCATTTGTGATGAACTGTAATGCTGCCTTGAAACATTTTGGTAGTGTGCCTAATGAGTTTTCAGGAGCTCTTTTGGGGATTTTACTTTCAAACTTTGTAAGATTTAAATAAGTGTTGAATCATGCATGTCTTATTTATGAACTAAAACTATTCTTATTGGCTTCAGTGGAACAAATTCTGGATAAGCAAAAATGACTTGTGAGTAAGGATTCTGAGTCCTCAGTTAATACACAACAATTTTTTTTCAGCTTAGGGTCTTCCTGAGACATAGCTTCTAAGATTTCCATAATCGTCCATAAATTTGTTCAATCTCCATCAAAAAGTGTCCAAAATTTTAGCATCCACACTACCTTTTGGCAAAGAAATCTGTCTACTGCCTGCCAGGTACATAACCACATTCTTTGTTAGGCTTTGTGTGATGCCCTCTAGGTCTTCCATTGGAAGAAATGGAATAAATGACCTCCTTTCTTCCTCTTCAGGTTTCTTGTGATCTGGTAGGCTTTTAACCTTTTCCAGACTGAATAACTATTTCTTACTCTTTCCTCTCAATGATATTTTAAGACAACATCTTAGCAAAAAAATTTGAAACTAAAATATCTGATATTCCTCTGTAGTAGTTTGGTATGTTTAATGAAACAAGACTAAGACTCAGAAATAAAATTTCCACCCTTTTGCTCAGTAGAAGTTTTTTTCACCCCAGAAAATGAACATATTTTTATTTATTAAGTAGCAAATTTTTAATATTTTAGCCTTTTGTGGAAGGCTGAGCATCCTTTGTTTGTACTGGTTAAACAGGTAATATAATCATGGTACTTTTCATGCTTAGTATCTTATGAAATCCATCTGCAGTTATTTAGGGTATTTCAGCATTCTTTGGATTAACTCCCATATGGTTTGTAACGATTCTGCAGATACAGATCCTCATCAAGGGTGAATTCTTTTTACAATTGACTTATTGGTAGTTGGAAGAATTACCACATCTGAAAATGGTAAATAATGTGGAGAACTGAGCTCAGAAAACACTTCTAGAACTTTCTAGATAATAAAATTGCCTTTCAAATACAGTATTTTCTCTCTTGTTAGAACATCTGATACTTACTTAATAGCTTATATATTGTGTGGTCTCCTACTTTCAGAATAGCATATGGATGAGTACCATCTGCTCCTTACAGCTAGAATCAGCTGTTACTATAAACAGCATTTTTTGTTTCAATTTTCTGAACTCAAGTTTTCAGCTTACAGATGTTTCCTAGGCATATTTCTTAACAGTGAAACACTAATGCTAACAGCAGGTATGTTCAGGCACGTGAGAGATTTGGTATTTCATCATTTTTATCAGAAGATGAATAACAGAAGGCTCAAAAATTAAAGGGGCTCTTGTGTTCAAAATAGACAATCTATGATCTGAAAGAGAAATAAAACCCTTCAAAAGTTGCTTAGTTCTATAAATTAGGGAATTGTGCTTTTTCAGACATTTGGTTCATTGTGCTTTCTTGGTTAATTATACACAAGTGAAGGCACTTGATTAAAGAGAAACATAATGCTTTCCAATGTTATTTTTGGTTTTGTGGACAAAATTAGTAAATAGTTTTACAGTTTTCACCTCAAAATGTGGAAGCTTCATGGAAATGTTTTTCTTGGCCACACATTCAACCTTCCAGAAATATATGTTTCATCTGAGGAAGTGTCATCCAATGAAGATTAAACAGAAAGGGACTGATGGGATTATCATAGAACCATAGAATCCTTAGAGTTGGAAGGGACCTCTGAAGGCCTAATCCAGGTCCCTTGCAATGAACAGGGACACCGCAGCTCAGATCAGGTTGCCCAGGGCCTGATCCAGCCTCATCTTGAAAGTCTCCAGGGACAGGGTATCAACCACATCACTGGGCAACCTGCTCCAGTGCCTCACCACCCTCACTGTAAAAGACCTAAATCTATGAATCCAAAGTAGATAACAAGTAAAAAAAAATAAAGAAAAATTCAAACATAATTCAAAGAAATTTAATAAGAGTAAGTTTTCAAAGCATTCATGCCTTTGTTCAGGTTCAATGTCATGAACAAACACACTGATTAGAGATATTCTGACTGAGTAAATAATACGCAACTTGTTGGAAATTTAGTTTGTGATAGATTGGCTTAGGTATGTGCAAAGCATCTTCCTTCTTTGACCTTGTGTTCGAGTGATTAAGGAACTGAAAACACTAAAACCAGTTATCCTCATGTTCTCAATTAACAGCTGCTTCTTCACAGATACAGAATTAACATGCTGAACTATGCCTGCAGTATGTAACTATGTAACTTTCAGGAGAACAACACTAAAATCTGACTTAAACGGGAAAAGCGTAGGTTCTTCTTATTTGTATCTGTTTTGATGAATTCCCAATCCACCCACTGTGCCTTTGCAACGGTTTCTGTGCAAGCAAATGGTTTTTATTTTGCTGGGTGAATTGAAAAATATTTATATGGTTATGCATGCTTGGGGAATTTGAGGTAATTTTATATAACGCTAAAAATTGAGCCCTTTTACCTCCTAGCCAAGCAGTTAGAAAAAAAAGGCAAGAAACCCTACAAAACAAACCCAAATAAACAACAAATGGAGTGTCCCAGGATGTGTCCAATTCAGAGGCAGTTTCCTGCAGAGGTGTAGCACCACCTGTCAGAGAGGCTGTCAGGTATGCTGGGGTAAGGATCTTTCACTGCTTGGTTTTGATGCTGTTTCAGTTTGTATAAAACACTTAAATATTCATTCTCTGAAGCAGAGAATGACTCTTGTGCCATGTGTCAAGAGATTCACCCCAGATGGTGGGACATGTGGTGAAAAAGAAAACCAACAGATTAATTGAGGGTTACAGCAATGCTGGCGTGGACTTCCAGGCAACTTTCCCAATAGAAATAAGCATAACAAAATATACAGTGAGACCCTAAGAACTTTGGTGTTAAGCATTTCCATGCATCTTTGTATGAAGAGATTTATTAATGTTTTTTTCTTTAGAATACTATTTTAAGTGCGGCATCCTCCTTTCCAGTTTTGAGAAATGGAGGAGGCAATGCTGCACTAACAGAGGTTGGTTTTAAGACCCATCTTTAAAAACTAAAGAGAAGAGTGAGAGGTGGACTGTTCTAAAAATATTGCTAGCTTTGATGCAATCCTTCTTTTATAACATTCTTTCAGAAACCGAAGAAGTATTGGCTCTTTCATATCAAACCTTCGCAAGTTCAGTGATACTGGAAGCACAGTAAACTGAAGCACTGGACATATTTTAACCTTTGGTAATAGGTATAAATAACCCAAGACAGTATTGCTGCAGTAAGACCTGTAAAAAGGTGTTTGTGTTGCTCTTTCTTTGACGCCAGCTGACAGGGAAGTTAGCCACCTGTGTGCAGTAACATCTTTTCTTTCTTGGGACATTCCCCAAGAGTTCCTTGGAGTGCACTGAAAGAAAAAAAATCAGCTTTTATTACCACAAGCGCTAGGGGAAGGTTCCTAAATCTGAATAGTCATTTTTATATCCATTGCTCAATAACTCAAGCTATCTTTGTGCAGGAAATTTATGTTGGTTTGGTAGCCCTTCAAGTATACTGATATGGTTGAAGTCTCACTTCATCATCTTCATTTCTCGTAACAGATGATGCATAAGTGTAGGCAGTTAGAGCGAAAAGCAGACTTAGAAATTAAGGAGCAGATTTAAGGATATCTGAAAATGTCCATAAGAATGATATCTCTAATTGTCACATGCAAAGGTTCTCTGTAACTGATCCTATTTTATATGTAAGTCATTTGAAAGGCAGTATTATATTAACACACCATATGCATGTTCTTTTACATATTTTCCTAGAGACCTAATGCATCATATTGCCACATATAATCTCTCTGTATTGCAGTGTGAAAAATACTCAATGTATTGTCAAGTGTTGTGATGAAGGCTTAGAGCAGACTGTTAGAATACAATACTGCTCATACAGAAGTTTGCACAGGAAGGCTGCAAAGAAGGGCTACTGTGAAGGTGAAGTAGAGTTTCATGAGAAAAGATGCTGAGTATTTTCTTAATGCCTAACAAAAGAGAAGGTTGAGAGTGTGTTTTCTGCTTCTAAATACATGTTCAAAAGGGAGAACAACACTGAGAAGAGAGAACAAGTTGACAGCAAATGTTGCTGAAGAAAAATAACAACAAATCCCAAGTCTAAGTGCTAGGTAGCCTGGAATGAATTTAGAGCCAAAATTGGAAGTCAACTCCTAATCACTGGAGAAGTTCAGTTCCGTATTAGTTTCTCAGTGGAAACAGTGAAAGGAGAAAATAAACAAACAACTAATAAATTTATAAAAGGACTGTATGAAATACTGCCTGAAAGAGCTGAGGATGGGATCCGACCCAGATTCAGTCTAATTCTGTGCTCCCTTATTTCCAAGTCCTGTGTTCTCCCTTTGTCTCCAAGTGAGATGCTAGATCTAAAGATTTTGTAGTCTTTGCTTCCATTTGTCAATAAGCTCATGTGCCTGAAAAGACAAACACGTTCTTAGAGAGGATTTTCTAGCTGTCATTACATGTAGCATGTAGCCCATGACTTAAATTTAACTTACAACAATAGTACATCTGACTTTGTCTTATATTGTGTAACACCTCAGAAGTGTTTATCTGGCCCTAACTCGTTTAAGTATTTCTGTGGGTGAGTAACACTCCCCTGAGTTTGGTAGTGTTTGTGTAAGTTTGAATTTAGCATGAATAGGATCAGAGGTGAATCAGTGTGTTTGCATCTATTCCTACTTTCAGAGTTAGTTCCTATTCAGTACGAATAAGGATGACAAAATCAGATCAGCAGTATGTTTCCAGGCACAAACTCATCACAGAAAATGGAAATAAAAGTCACTCTTTGATGGAATTTGAAAAAAATAAAAATAATTTTATGGTTGTAAGATCTTCCTTTTTCCAATTGTTGCTTTTAATACTGATTGCATTTTCAGGCATGGATAAGAAATATTAGCAAACCAGACCATTTCAGAAAAATGTTTCATTTGATTTTTGTCTCTGTTTTGAGGGTTTTGTCTTATAACTGAGTTTTATAATATATACTTGTCATGGTTTATTGAATGCGAGTAGTCTTTCCTAACAGAGCTGAATATAGATAGAGTAGAAACATGGTAATGGTATATTCAGCATATGTTAAACTGACATTACAGAGTAAACAAAAGAGAACTTGGAGGAAATAAATTCTGTGCCCTGAGGTGTATCAAAGACATTTTGGTATTTAAAGTTTAAAACAGTCTGTGCTCTTATTCTGAATGCCAGCATACAGCTGCAGTGACAGCAGAGCAGTTGTGATAGAAGGGTCACTGTGAAAGCCCATGAGGTTTGTTCAGTCTGAAATGTCATCAGAGAAGAAAAAAAATCTCAGATGTAAAGCACAAAGAAAGGTGTGATAGCATGCATGTAGACAGAAAAGTACTGAAATAAAATGCAGTGTCATTATTACCACCTGAAATAGGCATTTATTGAAGCTTTGTGTGGTGTCTCTAGCTTCTCCACTTAGAGTGGGATGTGAGACTTTCTAATGCTCGTGGCATCCCACAGAGCCATTCTTTCAGTACAGTTCAGGAAAGTGTCTGGAGCTTGCTCAAGTGGAAAAACGTTCTCTTTTACTAGAAAAATACATCATGTTAAAAAGAAGCAAATAAATCAGTGTTGTTGTATATCTAATTAAAAAATTGTAGATTTGAAAGTTTAGGTTAATTCTCAAAGGATCTTTTATTCTGTAACTATAAGCCTTTGCAGTCATTCCAGCAGGTAAGCATCCTTTGATAAAGTTGAATAGTTCCTGCATCAGATAAGACAGTTATTTGCACAGAAGCAACCTTTAGTTTTCCTGGTTATTTAATAAAAGTTTTGGTTTGTTAACTGTTAAAAGGCTTTTGGGGACACAGCAGTAGATTTTAAACTGCTGCCCTAAGAGAAGCTAAATATTCCAAACATGAGTTGCAATTCTGTTCAGGGATAACTCATCTCTGACCCAGAGATATATGAATATAGTACCATAAATGTACCATATGTACATTTATGGTACTATAATATGTATAATATGTACCATAAATTGTCTCAGTTGAAGATTTTCTGAGGGATCTCTGGCCCCATCCCCTGCCCTGTCGTGCCTCTCCATTGTAGCAGACAGCCATCCATCCAACACAAGTTGCCCTACGGGTGCCATTTCAGCTTCCCAGCTGCCAGCAATCAGAACCTGCCATATTAATGCAGAGTGCCATTTCATTAATTTACATGGGATGCGAACCACAGCAGCAGGAGATCTGATTTACCAATCCCTTTCCATTTAGCAATGGAAAAAGATACTGCCTACACTTGAGGAAGGAGAATTTTCAACTACTTCTACTAAATCAAGGGGATAAAAGAATGAGAAGTTGAAGGGCTTCACATAATAACTTGTCTTTTGGTTGCCTTTCAGCAAACAGTTTTTGAGCTGTTAAGGAAAAAAATAACAGAATTGCTTTCAACATGGTTGCACCACCACTGAATTTTAGGGAGGGTAAAATTACATGTCCCTTGATTAGATTAAGGACAGTGTCTTTCAACACATATTTGGGATAGTTGTTTTGCTGCAATACTCCTTTCTATAGAAATCAGTGTAAAGTAAGTGTGTACCTTTTAACATTTCTTTTACAGAAGTGATTTAAATCTTTACAATTAGTGGAAGTTCTGAAGTAAAATGTTCTAGTATTCTTAAGGTAACTATCTGTTGGATAAAGGAATTGCTGGAGATGACACATGGAGTTCTTAGCAGCAGGCAAACTTATTAACTTCCTCCCTTTAACAATAGATTTTAGAAATTATTTTAATTGAAGCCTACAAAAAAAATGAACACTTTGACACTTGAGCACTCCTCTTACCTGAACTAGCGGGTTTGCCTGAATGATAGCTAATTACTTGCTGATGGCTCACAACTCCGAATCTTAAGAGGTTTACTGCTGAAAAAATGCATCCATGTGCTTTGGGGCTCCAAAAAATAGCTGATTTATTCAAACGTTGTATAAGTGATTTATGTATATGATTCAGATTAGTGGAGAGTAGAAATGGAAAGCCTAGTAAAAAATATTGAAGGCTTTAAAATTAACAATTTACAAGCTGTATTTAATCAAAAAGCCTTTTTCTTCTGTGAATTAGATTAAAATATTCATATTTACAAAAGTGAAAACTAATAAATATGTAGAACAACTGATGTAGAACTAATAAATTAGAACTAATAAATGCAAGACAAAAATATTTTATTTTCCTTGTGAGCAGGTGCAATGCGCACAAAAGGAAAGTTCTAAGTTCATTTCATCTACTTTCTGCTAAGCTCCATAGCCAACATTTAAATGCAAATGTTCACTAGTTTTGTATAACAATGAGAAGTTGCTCCAGAGACCAGATATTGGGTCTTAATAGCCAGACCAAAATATTGAAGGTTACAGCAGTGGAAAACATTCAGGGGAAAAAATAGATCAGAAAGTCAAATGCATGATCAAGGACTATATCAAACATAGCTTGATGGTGCGTGTTTGAAAAAGCAAGCAGTTTTTCTTTGGAATCTCCAGATGCTATCAGTCCTGCACCAGAAACTTCACATTTGTGGGGAACATTCAGCTGTTTTCAGCACAACTATCCTGGATTTGACAACTGGGAGGTGTTTCCTGTCCAGTGACCAAACTGTCTGCTAAGTATTTGTCAAAGCTAGAACTAAATGTACTGCATTATTCATACCCTTGCTTCCCCTGTAGGGAATTCAAGTCTAAGGAAGGCTTGAATGGAAGGAAACTTTTAGTTCTGCTGATGTTCTTCCATTCTGTTGAAAAAATTAAATCATACTCTAATGTATGTATACAACTAAATGTTGGGGCTCTTATGAGCACATAAACTGCTACACAGTGCTACACCACAGGCTCATGCACATTGCTGCCTTGTAATGCCAGCTGCAGATGCCTAGAGAGAAACAGGAGAACAGGTCCCTTCTTTCTCCAGAATGCATCCAACACAGCTTCCGGCAATCTGCTGGTTGGGAGTTCTTGGGGTTGAGGCTGAATCTGGATCCGCATCTTTATGATCCAGACACAGATTTGCTTTGTAGGGCTTAAACTCAACTTGTTAAGCATATGAAGATTATTATTTACCCTGGATACAAGAAGTATAGATACTACTGACAAGACTTGAGCAGCATAAAGAAGTGCATGCACATTTATCACACATCTTAAAGATATTATTTATAACTCAGTTCTTTTATCACACCCGGAACTGTCATTATTATTATTATTTTTTTTTTTTTGCATTTATTTGCTCTCATCCAGCAATCCAAATGGTACAGCAGTTAAGATTGCCTGTGTAGCTTCACTGTTCACTTTGTGTCACTTTTTAAGGTGTATTACCACTAACATTAGGATCATAAAGCTGTAGTCAACTGCTGTGTAATTTCAAAAGTAGAGTTTGAAGTGCTCTAGGGCTATTATGCTTGGGCTAGCAACATGAGGCACTGGCTGAAAACGGTGAAGGTTTTGCTTGACCATTTAAGTTTTGTCCAGATCTTTTCAGCTTTTAAGACCCTCTTCTTTCTGAATAATTCTACTTAATGAGACAGCTTTAAATCTCTCAATGCAACAAAACTGTTACTGTCATTTTCCAGGTTGATACTTGTAAAGGAAAGACATCTTTAGGCTCTATTCATTTGACTTCCTGTATGGTTGAAAACAGATATTGCTATCTATCTGCTATTGGGCACATTAATTGCGTGTTTACTACTCTTCATAAACTTGCTATAATCAGAAACAATAGCAACCACAGCAACAGCTGAATTATTTAATTGGTGGTATTTGAGACACCAAATCCTAAAGACTTCAGAAGTTCGCAGAAAACATAAACAGTGAAAACAGCCTGCTACCCATCTAAAACAGGAGGAACAAGGAGAGACTGTTCTATCTCAACTTCTCTGATTACATACAGCATTTTAACTCTTGGGATCCTTCAGGAGGAACACAGCTTTACAATGACATAATTGTGTACTGCTATTATGATTAATTTGTTTGTTAAAACATTTCATAAGAAAAGCCTGACATGCCACACTGCATTTTCAATTTTGTTTTAGCTTGCATAGGTTCACAACAAGCAGCATTTTGTGCTAATGGGCTGTATACAGCCCAACAAGTATACAGAAGTATAATCAACAAGTATACAGAGAAGTTAGGCTGGTCTTTAGAGAGCGTATAGCTGGAAAGATTATCACGTTGGAAAAGGATAATCAGAAATAAATGGAAAATGCTCACCAGTGTCATAGGCTCACAAGAAAACTCCAAGAGGAGCAATCTCCAGAAAAAGAGCCTTCCTCAGTGGCAGTCAGCCCATAAATGGGGTCTAGGAGAGGTGGAGCCAGGCTCCACCCCTTCCAGTCACACAGGTGAAATGCCTTCACCTGTGCTCCCGTGGCTGAATCAGTGCTTGCCTCAGGTGGTCAATCAGAGGTTCAGGCCATGATTCAACAGTTCCCATACATGGGCCATAATCTTGAATTCATCACAGAGAAATCATGCCTGATGTCTCTTCTTTTTTTTTTTTTTTTCTTTTTTTCTTTTTTTTTTTCCTTTTTTTCCCCAGTAGATTATTATAGCAGCTTAAAGCCTCAACTTGATAGGGCTTTTGTCTTTTTTGTTCTGTATCTAGAACTGATCACAGTTGTGAATCTTTATTTCAGGCATTTCCATGATACTACTGCCCCTACAGTGAATAAAAATGTAATGGACAGTTCTCTACATCTATTAAAGTAAAAACCCCCTTTCTAAAGATCATTTTTTTTTAATAAATTGATATTAACAGAAGCAATTTTAATCAGGATCTGATTATCATTCTAATGATACTGAGAATAATTACAGAATGAATAATATCATAAAGACTTAGTCATAGCTCAATAAAGAATTTTTTTCGTCGTGTTCAAACAGAAGAATAGGAAGTCAGGCTATAATTAAGATTCTGATATGATAAATGTGTCTGAAAATACAACAGATGTTTAAAAGACTATTTACAGGCAGCTAAAAGTTGAGTGTATTTTTGAACTGTATTTTTTTTAGTAGTTATGGAGAATTATTACGGTGAAGAAAAAAGAAGTATTGCTAGTACCGCAGTAGAAATGTAATGTTGATCTTCATTTTCCAAGTGTTTCATGATAAATACTGTTTTCATGTGTATTACCACCCACTACATTTCATTCAGTCTCTAAAGCTCTTCCAGCAGAACAGGAACATCAATTTGTTAAAAGTGCCCACGACCAAACTAACAACAAACAATTGATATGAAAGAGGTATCTTCAGATAATACTAAAATATAAACCCACAAAAGGAGCAGGAAAAAATGTGTAAAGATCCTCTACTCAGTGTTGAGAATGAGGTGCACGTGGGCCAGTACAGGCAGATAGGGCTTCATGACTAATTTTACAGTCTTTCTCACCACAGTGCAATAATATGCAGTGAAAAATGGCTTATATTGAGCATATTCAGATATCTTCAGATTGGGAAGACCTGAATCTAATAAACCAGAACAATAGAGAAATTGTCTAGTTGAATCATTTTTGTGAACGACCACATGACAGAGCACTGTTTTTTGGTGTCTTCTTGGTCTTGCATAGTTCTGGATTGCATTATTTACAGACTACTTTGCTTTAATTTTCACCAGATACTTGTATAAATTGGTGGGAGGTTTTTGAAGATGTTTTACTGTGCATCAGTTTCAAATACAGTTCATCTTTGTAGACTGGAGACTTCATTTAGGAACTCAGGACTGAACAATTGTTAGAAACAATGTGGGTAAGGGATGAGTGTAAAGTGGAATAGATGACAATGAGCAAACCTGCAAAAAGCAAAATGCAGAAGTTTTGATGCTGTGACAAAGCTGGATTGGGTGGACTGTGCTAAAAAGGGGTGATAAAATTGACTGGCTGATGAGGAAGATGACCACAGGAGTGGTATTTGGACTTATGAAGTCGAATGCAGTGGTAAGGTACACCAGGTAGAAATAACTAAGGATAATGGAAACAAGGTGTGACAACATGCATATAACTGAAACATTTATGAATGAACTAATAAAAGATGATGGACATTTTGTGCTGGAAGAGCAAGCAGACTCAGAGGTGAATGTTAGGCTTAAATGAGGTAGAGGTCAGAGTGAAAAACTGCATTCTGCTCTTGGCTTGCAGGTCTAGGTTTCATTAAAAGGATCATACTGTCAAAACTGACTGAGTTCAGAGGATTTGGGAAATAGGGAAAAGGAAAAGCTATGAAAAATTATTACTCAGGCTTCCAAGAGCAGAGCTGCATTTAAAAGGAGATGTAACTCAAGTAAAGGAGACTATCTTAAAAAGACTGAACTTACTGGGGCTCTCAATTAGGTAGTATGCATTTTGCCTTCATTACACAATTTTTTGAGATAAAAATGATTCAGTCAGTAAATGGGTGCTCATAAAATTCTTCTTAAGAACAGTGCCTTACAGAACTAAAAAATAAAGAGAAAATGCATTAATTATTATTCAAGAGGGGGAGAACTTCACTGAAGAAGAAGAAATTCTCAGATGGTTCAGATAAGGGAATACTTAGGTCGTTTGCACTGAAAAATTACATGGAACATCTACTTTAAAAATAAGTACTGAACAGAACATAGAAGGAATATCATGTAGTTTCTGTTTGTCAATGGCCTTACTGCTGTATGTCATACATGTTAGTGTCAATAATTGAGATCTGAGATTTTTTTAACTAATGATGTTGCAGCAGAGTATATCAATATGTACTCGTGTTGTACTCCGTTGCTTTGTTACTTTAATTGCTCTAAAGTGAAGTGGTTTACCTTGCACCAGCAAGTGCCTCCAGATCTGATTTTCTTTAGGCTGTTGGAATAGCAACTTTTATAGATGCCAAACCAAACGTTAGTTATTAAATGCAAAAGCCTTTTCCACACAGCATTATATTAAAAGCAGGAATGTTAATAACTGTGAGGTACTTGTTACTATATTATTAATTTTGCCAGATTCTGTATTTTTTATGTTTTCTAATTTGTTTCTATGGTTTGCACTGCTGGTTTGTCTTAGACTGATGAAGCGTTAAACATCCTTTGTGCAAGTGGCCTTTAATCTGAAGCAGAAGAGCTCCAGCTCTTCAGATGGAACAAATTAATGTTGTTAACCAGCTATACTGTTTTATACAAGCCAAATGCCTGTTTTCCTTAATTCTGTAATAGATGAGATCAACAGTTCTCCTGTGGAGAGCTGGGGACATTTAAGAGTCTGCAGCATGAAGCTGTGACTCAGCCTACCCCTATCATGCATTCTGCTCCCAGTTCTCTAAACAGGATTAGCTAGCAAGACAGTTGTCCTATCTGAAAATGTAACACCATTATTGGGAAGGAGGGGCATATTGTTCCACCAAGTACAATGTACAAGTTAAAATAATCTGGCAGCTATGCAGAATCTCTGTAAAAATCAATATGTTCTATCTATAGGCTCACAGAGACAGAAAGCACTTGCTGGTTGTGCTGGGCGCCTCACCAGCAGATCTCCTGCAGTATTTTTTTTCAGGTGCATCTGTTTGTTTGGGTTTTTGTTTTTTTTGGTGGCTCAGGCTTGGCTACAAACTAACATCCTTTTGCTATCTCTCCGAAGAATATCAGGTTTCTTTGCCAGCAGCTTTCTTCCAAGAGCTTTGTCTCACTTCCATTTCCTCTTCCCCACAGCTGTCTTCCAGAGTTGTCTTCTCCCAGTTAACTGCACACACTGAAGCCTTTCATTGAGCTAGCATTCTGTTTTCCAGCCCTATTATGATATATCAGTACTTGCCTTGTGGTCAAAAGCTGTTTGGCTTGATCTGATCCAGAGCTACACGGACATCTTTTAGCAAAACAGAACATTGTTGCAAAGTGCTTGCCTGCTCTGTCAAAACATCTCATCTTGAAGACTCCTTCTCTCATAGCATGGGGCTGGAAGATCTGGCAGGTCTTGCCCTAATCAGGCTTTCCAGGATTTCTGAGCCCTCCTATTGGAAAGGCATTCAGCTGCCTCTTGAGCTGTGGAGCTGGAAACCCCACAGTTTGTGGAGCTGCCAGCTGGGACTGAACACATGGAGCTGTGTCTTGAGCCTGTGCTAAGAGATGAGCAGGGAACTTGGAGTTCCTTTCTCTTCCCTGCCTTGTAGGATGCAGTTTCCATTGCCTCTAGAGGCAGTTTACCAATCTAATAAATCTTCCTGACCTGTGTTAGGCAGTTATTCTCTCAACAGTCTTAATTCATAAATCATGTATATGACTAGGACCAGCTACCAGTTAGGTACTGGATAGAAACAAAATTAGGATCTCTGTATTTCCTTCAATTTTCACATTTTCTGCACTCAGACTTCTGTGCTGAAACAAGTAACTTTTGCTAATCAGTATTTCTTTTTAACTGCTAACTGAACAAAACAGTCAATACGTGCATTTAATATTTTGATAGGGAAACATATTGCTGCTCATGCAAATGTAAATATCTATTTGAAAATCTCTGGCTTGTACAGCAAGAATATTGTTTCTGTTCTGTCATTCCAATTTCATACATAAAAGTCTATTGGGTTGAGACTCTGGATGTTTGCCATCAAGTGGCATTGAATCTATGCGTAACTGCACTAATTATGGAAGAAAACGAATAAAATGCACAGATATAAATGTTTTGGTGCACATCAAATTCTGTCATGTAGGCTTAGTCTACATTCATTAAGCAGATCATTAGTATACAAGGCCTGCAATAGCAATGTGCAATTTCCAATAAAGGTACCGTGCTAACAGGTGGAACAATCTTTAGTAGCACTGTAATATATGAAGAGCTTCTTCCATTATGTTCACTGTAATGCTGAAAACAGTAATGTATTAGAAATGAACTGCTGTAAGTATTGTGGTCAATGCATTACCTCTCTATGTTCAGAACCTATTTTGCTTAAGTATTCTTACAGGAAATCATAATATACGTTTTCATTTTTTGATCAGAGCTAAAATAAAACTGTTCCACTGAAAAAATGCTTGGAAATTCTCCCAGTGGAAACGCTATTTCCAAATTCATCACCCATGAGAAAGAATACCAGTTAGCTTTATGGTGAAACCATTTTACCCAAGTTTAAACATATAAGGCTGCAAAATTCATGACAAAATGTTTAAAGACTGTTTCAAAAAGGCAGTGGATTGGTTAGACTGCATTTGGCTGTGGTTTCCAAGCAACCACTGAAAGCAGCCAGCACAGACCGATTAATTCATTGGGTACCTTACAATGAAACTAACTGTAAGGAGTGGTTGGTAAGATGCCATATTGTTGTGATGACTCAACCACTCAAAAAACAGTGTGGAAAATCCTCAGATTCTGTAAAGATAGAGAATGAGTATCAAACCTGCATCAGAGATAGAAGTGGCATATTCTACAACATGGCTTGACCAATTCAAAGCCTATTACAGCTTCCTTACAACCCATGCACCTGAATTTTTTTCTCAAAGAGGCTGAATTAAGGAGAAAAGAGATCTTTGAGTACCTCTGCACCTTGAAATGCTGGCGATGGGTGGATGCCTGGGCTTATGAGTTTAGCTGACTTCAGGTGCCTTCACTGTTAGCATCTTAAGGATTTACACTTTTCCTTCAGCTTACCCTAATTTCGCTATTCATTTCACTCCACTGAGGAGTGATTTGGTTCTTGGTAGGCATTCACATCATCTGTTCTGGGTCCTAGTAAGGTCAAGTTTCTGCTTTTCCTGGCATGTAGCAATATACAGCTATGATCTACTTTCATTCTCTTTTTCATTTGTCTTTAGGCCTGACCTGTTTTTCAGTTAATTCCCCAATTACTTTTCAGGCTCCTTGATTGTTTCATATATTTCTCTTAAGTCATCTTTCTATATAAACTGGCTTTCTCTGCTTTCATAGAATCACAGAATCACAGAATGGCCCGGGTTGGAAGGGCCCTCAAGGATCATGAATCTCCAACCCCTCTGCCAGGCAGGGCCACCAACCTCCCCATTTAATACTAGACCAGGTTGCCCTGGGCCCCATCCAACCTGGACTTGAACACCTCCAGGGACGGGGCATCCACAGCCTCTCTGGACAGCCTGTTCCAGTACTTCACCACTCTCATAGGAAAGAACTTCCCCCTAACATCCAACCTAAATCTTCCCTCCCTCAACTTAAAACCATTTCCCCTTTTCCTGTTGTTATCTACCCTTTCAAAGAGTTGACTCCCCTCCTGTTTATAGGCTCCCTTTAGGTACTGGAAGGCTGCAATGAGGTCACCCTGCAGCCTTCTCTTCTCCAGGCTGAACAAGTCCAGCTCCCTCAGCCTGTCTTCATAAGGGAGGTGCTCCAGCCCCCTAATCATCTTTGTGGCCCTCCTCTGGACCCTCTCCAACAGCTCTCTGTCTTTCTTGTACTGGGGACTCCAGACCTGGACACAGGTCTTTGTGATGCTTTGTGATGCCATGGAAATTCTTGTCTATGCCATGAGAAAGTCTGGGGATTTGCTTTGTCTGGGGGTTGTGCACCTTTCCCGTTTCTGTGCTGTAGACATTTCAGAGCTCCAAGGATCTGCTAAGTTTTTTGGGTTTTTTTTTTTTTTTTTTTTTGACTTTTCAGTATGCTATTTTTACCATCACAAGATTAATTGATTAATTTTCAAATTAGATTGAAGAGCTTTTGTGATAAGTAGGACTAATAATAAGCTGTAGTGATGATTAATATGTATCTAGATACTACATCTGAATTTCAAGGAACCTTTTTTTACTAACAATGCTTATGCATTTTTATTTCCATAACATTTATTCTTTCTGATATGTTTCTGTCCTGAACTTTTTTTTCATTTTTGCCTCTGGCTTTTTTCCTCTCTTGTACAATGTGTATTTTCTCAAATGGATCTAGAACAGCGTTTTTATTATACTGACAAGAACAGTAACACCTCTGTAGACTGTCCTACAGCAAAGGCATGACAGAATAAATGATCATAAATAAGTAACTTCCATGGATTCTATGTATCCAGTCATTCAGTTCTTCCCTGAGAGAGTCAGGTGCTCTGGCAAACCACTGCCTCATGTGACATTTGAGACCTAAAACAGATATTAGCAGGACAGATGTGATTGTTATTTTGCCTGCCATCGTTCAGGATTTGAACCCCAGTCCCAAGTGCATGACAAAGTAGGTGCTGTAAACTACAGAGGATTGATAGACCAACATTAATTGAATTTCAGTGAGTTATGCCTGTTTGGCTGTTTGTTCTACACAATCAAAGTGCTATTGGCAGTGGTCACTTTTTTGGTCGAAGAATTTGGATACTATTTGTGACTTGTGGAAAGACTTTCAACTGGGGCACGGATGGCCCAAACTCAGTATTTCTGTTACCTACATATAAAATAGGAATAAATATTTATTTGCTCTGCATTTTTTTATGCGTAATTTATGCTGACAGTCTTTGGAACAGAAAGTTGAACTTGCTACAGTTGTAAATATATTCTCACAAAAAGTCATACTAGTTGATAATGGAGTGACACCTACTACTGCATAATCTAGCCTTTTTCTGCATCACTTTGCCTTTCTTTTACGCACATTATCATGGTCTCTGCATATAAAAGATCTGAAATGGAGGAATATCTGACAATCAGTCAACTGCATATCCTGTTCTGTATTTACAAGTAACTATCTCATACTTGATAGAACAGTTTCTAGTGCACGTGTTTAAGTGCAGTGGCTCTGAGCATAAGGGGCTGCAGGACAATGCATCACCATACAGTACTTACTTATGTGTTCACAGCTGTCCTTTGGGAAAGGAATATGCAGTCTGCATTCAAAGAGTAAAACAAAATATAAGCACACAGATGAAACAAAAATATGTAAGGGGAAGACCCAGTGCATGAACAAAGTCTTCTATAATGTTTTTATTTTAATTTATGTGTATTTTGGAAAAAGGATTTTCATAGAGGTTTTTGAGAGAAAATGTGTCCTGATCAACCTGATTTTCCTGAAATTAACCTGATTTTGATTGTTCATATTAGCTTGTTAAAATGCCTAAAACAGCAAAAGGATGAGTAGTGGATCTTAGGGGACAGACTCTTTAGCAGGGTCTGTGGTGACAGAACAAGGGGAAATGGTTTCAAACTCAAAGAGGGGAGATTTAGGTTAGATAAAGGGAAAAAGTCTTTTACAACGAGGGTGGTGAGGCACTGGAGCAGGGTGCCCAGAGATGTGGTTGATGCCCCGTCCCTAGAGACTTTCAAGGCGAGGCTGGATAAGGCCCTGGGCAGTCTGATCTAGCTGTGGTGTCCTTGTTCATTTCAGAGGAGTTGGACTACATGGCCTTCAGACATCCCTTCCAACTCCAAGGATTCTATGATTCTATGATCTTATCTAATAAGCTAAGTGGTAATGCAGAAAATGAGGCATAATAACAAAGGCAGACATGAGGTTCTCGAGTTAGAAATTGGTAGAAACAGATTACTAAAAAAAAATGACTAATGTCATGAAATTAACATTTTTCCTAACTGCTGCAAAATTATCCTACCAGCAAATGCGGACATGTCTAATTAACTATAATAAGTATCCAATCAGCAATTACAATTCATGTTTTATTCTATGATAACAGAGATATTTCTATAGAAATATCCTATTGAAAATGAAAGAAGCCAAAGATAAATTGTGACTTTCAGCACTAGGCAGCTGTTCCCTGAGGGTTATTGTCAGGCCAACAACATGCCAGTGCTATACAAAATAGCCCACTGCCTAAGTGGAAGGAAATGCGAGTGACAAATGTGGTATTCAACAGAGCTTGGTATTATGGAGGTCAGAGTCCTTGGCTGATGGGAGGAATAGACCTTGCCAGAAGTGCCAACTAGTAAGGGAATGTGTTAAATAAACATCAATGAAAAATGTGCCTACAGAGAAGCAAATGTTTTGCTTTTTTGTTACTGAAATTAAGTGGGTAATAACTATTCAAAAATACTATTTAATCTCTTCAGAGCCATCTTTCTAGTTTTTAATGCCTAAAAGTATTTTGGAATATTTCTCAAATTTCAGAATTTCATGCATTTTAGTAGAAATGGTGATTCTTATTTTAATAACCAGCCCATCACGTGGCACTCTGGAAGTTGTGTGAATTCTCTGTACTGTTACCTGTTTCCTGTCACTGAGATGCAGTGGCGTTAAACAGCAAAATGTCACGTTCCTCTAAAGTATGGTTTTGATAAATCATATTATCCTCTTAGAAGCCCCTGTGCGCACCTGAAAAGAGAGCTGTAGGACAGTGCTTGTTCCTGAAATGTGTAACATAGAGTGTGTTTGCCTCTGTTATTAAAGAAGCTGTTGGCAGAGGACATTTACTAAAACCATCACCTTCTTGGACCCTGTTCCAGGTGGGATCCCGTTTGTCCTCACAGGAGAGTTTTTCCAGCAGTCTCAGAGGCCAGCTGCATTCATGGTAGCTGGGACAGTCAACTGGCTCTCCAACTTCGCAGTCGGACTGCTCTTCCCTTTCATTCAGGTACTTAACATGCTTGATCCTTGATGTGCTATAGTTGTTAAGCTGTTAGTAATTTTCTGGTAATAGTAAATGTCTTTTCATTGAAGTGAATGAAATTCCTACTATGTTTATGATGCATTTTAATTGTGCTACCTGTATATCATCCAAATGTCTCAGGAAAAATTGTCCTGTGAAAAAAATAATAAATATTGTAGCAGTGGACAACCCTAAATGGCAAATTACCAACGGGAGTGCTATAGCAATGCAATCTGATATGATGGCTGTGTCCGTAAGTCAGACTGTCCTTGCCATCTGCAGCCATTATGACATCCATCTTTAGGTTTATCCTATGCTTTGAGGATCCTTATTAGTCTCATTGGTGAATAAATACAGAGGAGGTGTTACTGCTGTTTGTGACTTCTTAAAACTGAAAATTATATGATGCATTGTTATATGCAGTACTGTACAACAGTATTTGCAGATACTGTAAAATTATATCTTACTCTAAGCCTGTATAAGTTAACTACTGTTTGAGAGTGAAACTGCATTAATTAAGTAGTACTGTTGGGAATTATCTGTCTGAGAGAATTTATGGGAGAACTCGAAAGAATTATAAAATCTTACCCTTGGTCTACATTTGACACAATTTAAAATTTCTTTTAAAAGGAAAATGACTCTAATCATTTTGATTACTTGGATCACCTTCAAAAGTTAACATGAGTGTAAAGGCTGTCATCCTTCCAAACTGTGCTACTGTTAACATTAACTTCAATTCCACTGCTCTGAGCTGTAAGTGTTAACAGAGTTTGTTTTAATGCTTAGTGAAATCTGTGAGTGTTCTTCACCAGTTTTATAGCTCAGAGAAAGGACTTGCCGGTTCAGGCTTTTCAGGTGAGATATTCAAAAGCAGGTAGAGTTGATGTCATTAATTTCCCACTGAGGTCATCTACCAAATTCAGCAGAGAGACAATTAGACAAATCCTTCATGTTTTTGAAAACTTCACCTTAGCATCAGCATGAATTTACTCAGCTCAGGATTCTCCCTGTAATGTAACCTTTTTGTTCTGCTAACTCCCTCAATAGTTCTCCTATTTAAAAAGGTCCTCAGTAAATTCAAATATAAAGGCAAACTTCATTTTATATTTCTTTCACATGCACATTAATGCTTTGTGAGTGCTTTAGTATGCATCCATATGAAGTTTGCTATTGCCTTGGGAAATCTAAGATTTTGCATCATAAAAAATTCCCTTTATGTGATTTCAGGAATACCAGCTTAGTTTTAATGAAGAAAATTATGTTTCCATCTTACAGAGATTTGGGCTTTTAAAAAGTAATTTTAAAAAAGCACCTAAAGATGAAAGCACTATTATTCAGACTATGATTTTAAAATCTTTTTCACAAGATCCAACTATAATGTCTCGTCATTCCCTTTTTCCCTTCTTTCTGTTTCAGTCACCTTAATCTCAGAATTCATCTTGTGTCTCACCTCACCCTCTATAGAGTGTCAGTAGCCTCTACTTAGCTACTTGCTAAGATTGAAATTGCTATATTTGCAATTCTAAGACAGAAAAAAATCTGTAAAATGTCTTCATGGAGTGAATGAATAATTGCTTGAGAGACAGCAGCCATTTCTCTGATCACTGGCATGCTTCCACAAAATTACCCCAAACTCCTGGGAAAAAAAAATATATTAACATTAGAGTTATTTAAAAAATCACCTGGTAGTTAGTATTGCAAGGGCCACCAATTAATTAGTGTGTTTAGATTTTCTCCTCTCAACCGTCTGTAGAAATATGTAATAGAATAAAACACTGGCTTGAGTGATACATGAAAACATAATGAAACATGAAAATCCACTATACAAATCAATTTTTGACAAATTACAACATATTTAAAATGTAACTACTATTACAACCCTCATCGTTGCCTATTTAAAGCATTGTTTGTGCAAACAATCAGAACTGAGCTTAAAATGACAATTGATACTGTAATGAATTTACAAGAGCATCTGATATTGTGTGATTAGTAGGTCTCAAACTGTGCATTTTATTGAACAGTCTTAGTGTAAAATAAAATAATTGCAGAACCGCTACTGCATGGGATACATACAGAGAAATTATAAGAGGTCTGGTTTAGGTCCAAATGCATTTTAGACTTGTGTTCAACATAAAGCTTGATCTTTTGAAATATCAAATACATCACTGAGTGCTACTCAGCAGTATCGTTTTCCCCGTGTCTTCACTTCATAGAAGCATTTAAATTGAAGAAGGACCCTTAAGATCAAGTCCAACCACCTCACACTACCAACCCCACCACTGAACTATGTCCATTATGCTCCCACAGTATCTGGTGGAATGTTTTAAAAGACCTGTAAGTTCTTAATAAAGGCTTGTCCGATTTTCAGCTGCATTGAGGATCCAGCAGAAATGCTCAGGGGTCAGCACCTCACAGAAAGCTTGTAGTAGCTGGTTGGACCAAGAACCAATCAGACTCCTTTAAAAACAGAATCGTTTCCCCCTGTTTCCTGTTTGTGATGATTTAATTGATGTGGATACAGGGCAGCAACTGGGCCTGTGTCACAGTCATGATAGATAATATGGATTCTTTCTTTAGCCCTATATTATGTTTTTGATGTTCAGACTTAGAAATAATCCATGAGCCTTTATGTGAATATAATCCTATAAAAAATATTTTAAAGCACTTTATTACTTGGAAGCCTTACTTGGAAAGCATGTGAAAGTGCAACTGTTCTTCTTGATTTATATCTGTCAGGTCAGTCTTTGAAAATCTGACCTTTTAATACATGAAATTATTTTAGAAAATGTAAAGGAGGCCACCAGATACACAGTTTCTTGAGATCTAAAATAAGCCTTTGCATCATGGTATCTTGATCACCCAGGCAGGTAATCCTCAAGTCTCACAGAAGATGTATTTCAGCTGAGAGTTTATGCTCAATATGTAAACCTGTAAGTAATCAGCTTTGTTTCATTTTTTTTTTAATGCAGATAGTATATTGAGAATGATTCCTGTAGTCATCCACAACAAATCATTCCATCATTTCTTCTTAGCACCTATTGGGAATGGGCATAATATTTTGTGCTTCAAGTGAGCAACATAATAAACCAACAAAGTTCTGGGCAATTATGGATATAATTATAGAACTGTTTTAGCTTAAAGGGACCCGTTGGAGGTCTTTGAGACAACCTCTTCCTCAGAGAGGATCAGCTGTGAGATCAAACCAGGTTTCTTAGGTCTTTGTCCAGTTGTGCCTTAGAAGCTTCCAAGATTTGATTTGTCTGTGGTAGTTTTTGACTGTCAATTTCCTTTGAAATGGAATGGATTACTTTAGTGATTTCTACACTGGATCACTGAAGTTCACACTTAAGAGGTACAGCACAAAGTCCTACACATTAACTAAGCATTGAGAAGGGGTTATTTCAGCTAACAGCTTCAGTTTTGATCCTCAACTTAGTTTAGAAAGCTTGCAGGCATACCAGACCCACCTGCAGTTGCTTCCCCATCCTCTGTTTAGCTGGGTACAGGTCCAACTGATGAAGCATGCTGTATTTTCAGGTGCTGCTTCAAGAATGATGTTAGGCAAACCTTTTTAATCATGAGAATATTGTGTATTTGTAAAGCTGTGGGAAGAAATTGCAGCTAGACCATCACTGGAGATCAATAAAAGACATATAAAAGACATGCAGACAGGTGTCCATCAGGAACTGAGACTACCTTACTAATGGGAATGTACTGTCTGGCATCTGTATTCCTGGTTTCCCATGATTTTACTGACATTTGAAGCCTTCATAAGAGGAAGTCTCTCATTAAGCGTACACAGCAAGTGGCTCAGAAGGCTCTTTTCAACTTTTTTTTGTTGCTGTGTTACGTCAGTAGCCACTGTTGCAGTTTGTGGTGGCAGAATCCCAGCTCCAAAACAGTGAGCTGACAGCAGCAATTGCTCCTTCCCTTCAAATTATGAGGGAATCGTATGAATAATGTAATGATGCTTTGAGTTGCATAATCTTGGAAAATGCAGAGGATTAGAGGAGAAAACAGGAAACATGACAATGATGTGAAAGAAAGCAAAACTGAAACTATTCCACCTGAAGAAAAAACGTGAAGTAGGAAAGGCTGACTGTGAATGATAGAAGACAGAGAAAAGATCAGTTATTTTCTTCATTTCGGAAGGATTAGAAGGTGTTAAACTTCTCTGACTTATCAGAGGAAACCCTGTGAATTTCACAACTTGAGCAGGAAAATTTGAGGGATCTTTAACCTGAAGGCCTTCAAGGTTATATTAGTCATCCTTCTGCAAGCTTATTGCTGCTTAATATATTTTCTCTTTTATGGATAATAAGAGGAAACAGATCATTTTCCCTGTGGCAGTAGTGATTCATTGAAAAAAAAAAAACCAAAAAAAAAAACAATAAACCTGACCAGAGGAACTCATGTATTCTTTTTTGTCTTAAGCTACCAGCCCTCAAACTGACTGATTGACTTCTGCATCTCTGTTTTCTAATTGCACTGGTGTGTGTTTTGTGTTTGCAATTCTGAATTACCACTGAAGATTTGATGTAGCTTTCAAACTTACCAATTAGTTACACAGTGATAATACAGAAATAGATGCAATTTTATATTTAAATTTAACTGTTTTCACCCTTCACCTATCAGATGCTTTGTTGCAAATTGTTTAATCTTCTGCTGTACAGAAGAGAGTGAAGGTTTTGATAGGTTAATTGTTGACTGAAGAGCACAAGTGAATATATTTCAGGTGTTGGCATTTCTGTAAGTTATTCACGAACCATAAGGAGCTCATCCTTCTGTGTGATATTTATTCCAGTCCTTGAGTTAATGAAGAATTTCTTAAACAGAAGAGTGATGGATAGCTAAATAACATGTAATACAAACATGCTTGCTTGCCCATGAGCCTTCTGCTCTCTCTTTCTCACGAGCACATCTATAAACAGAAACTATTTCCCAAACACTCAGATGAATAAAACCCAAATCTTGTACATACACAAGTAGATATAGGCACACACCTATTAATGTAACCAGACTCAAAATTATTACTTGTGGGCATTTTTTGGCATCACCTCTCTAAATCTGCAGTTCTATTTTACGCTACTGGATAGAAAATCTGAGACCTTTCCTGACTTCTCTGGAGCCTGTGGTTCAAGAATCTGTTGTAAAGAGTGAGTGATAGCTGGTAGAAATGGCTATGCTCAGGAGGTCTGAATTGTGAAGGACGGGACAACATAGTAAATAAGAAATATGAGTGTTTACGTGTGTGGAAATAGATGCGATGAGCTGAGGCTAGCAGATGGGACAAAAAACTACAGCAGAAGAAAAATGCTTGAAAAGCCCTGGTAGTGTTCAGCAAGTGTTCAGCTGTTACTCTTCAAAAAGGATTGCAGTGACAGCCTTCTGCACCAAGATAGGTCAGCAGGACATTAAATCACATGTTATCTAGGGAAAGGTGTTGTTTTCCTAAAGTATTGTAAAAATACAAAGAATTACTAAGAATTAGCGGTTGATTTCAGGACATGACAATTGACTGTGCTCTTTTTATCATATTCTGATGCATTCTTAATTCATTTTTCAGTTTCTTCTCTAAAAATGTCATGGGGCACTTAAAGACCATGTGGTAAAGCAATATTCTGCTGCAGAAGTTTTCTGTCATAATAATTTCCCAGTCTAGAAGAAAGACTGCAGAGTCTCTTTTTTAAAGTGCTAAGGTCATGGTGTATATGGAGTGCATATTCAAAAAATACTCATTAAAATATCTCTGTGTATTTTATTGAAATTGGAATCTTTCAATGGATATACTAAATTACATTGTAGAATAACACACTTTCCCAGTAACACAGTGGAAACAGAAGTAATCCAGAGAGGAATGAAGGAAAACAGTCGTTTTTATTGGCCATGAATGTACTTGGCATTTCCTACTTGATTCTATTAATATCCCATGCTAACTGTTTTGTAATAAGTATGTTCAAGGAATAAAGATAAGGAGATGGGAGGAGTTACCAGAGGAGTCATCACAGAGGAGTATTCAGATGTGCTCACAGGTCCACTAAGTGCAAAGCTGACTGCTCCTCAGTAGAGTTTGTCCTTTGCTTGTGGCACTGCGGGGCTGCGTGCCTACAGCAAGGAAAGATAGAGTTTGAAACTTGAGAAGTGCTGGGGAGGCAACTGATGGAGGTCTTCAAATCTCTTCACATGATTGTACTAGGAAATGATGTAGATCCCTGTCTAAATGACAAAGAAGAACTTAACTGCTGCTGCAGCTGCCTAGAAAAAAGAAAGAGAACTTGAAAGGGATTAATTTAACATCTTTCCATCTTTCCCATCTTTCCAGGCCTATGTACGGTCCTTGAGGACTGCAGTGATATTTCCCTTTTTACTTCTGCCCCAAGAGAAGCTTGCATTATCTCAAAATGGATGACATTTCTCATTCTCTTGCAGCAAGTCTGAGGCAATACTTCTACAAGCTGCATGGTGTTCTGCAGCCATTTGACAGAGCAGTAGCATAGAATATCTCATTTTTGCAGGGACTAATAAACATCAGTGTGCAGTTTGAGTGTTTTGTCTGCTTATAAAAAACATTGTTTTTACAAAGTCATATTTGTATTTATCTACCATCATGTACTTTTTTGTGCTGTTTCTTTGTAACTGTAGATTGAGACATGTTGATAAGCAGACATATACTGTGTTGTAGATCTGAGAGATGAACACTCAGACCTTAGCAAAGATTTGCATATACGTCTTAAGTTACAGATGGGTGCTGACACTTCAGGTTGGAGAAACAACCAACTGTCAGAAACAACCTCTGCAATTCCTTTCTGGCTCACTGGCAATGGAAAGGGCTGTGCTTTTTTACTGTGGATAAGTCACTAGATGTGGGGCAGGCTTCAATAATAAATGAGAAACTGATCCTCTGGTGTAGGAGGTCAGGGCTGGTGCTCCAGATGCTGATGCTGAAAGGCAGAGGCAACTACTGAGGTGACAGGAGAGTAAAGCAAATGGCTGTGTGGAAGGTCATATCCCTGAAATAGTGAAAGTCTTTACTAGCTAGCTTTTTAAGCACAGGACTCAAAGACAATATTGTTTCAATTTTCATATGTATTCTTCATATGTAAGCTTTTTACTTATATTAGAAAAGAGAGATCTGAAAGAGGCAGAGTACAAATTATCACTAGCTTGAGATTGAGTAAACTTCAACTTTATCTTTACACTGACTACAGTGTCTTGAAAAAATATCATGCTTTGATCTGTGATGGGGCTCAGTATAATATGGAGTACTGCTGTCACACAGCTTGATCAGATTGCTTACTACTGTGATACAAAGACCTATGTGTGCATTTATTTTCCCCCTTTCAGAAGCTAATTTATTTCCCTCACTGAAGTTATACTTGTGAGTTCCTACTGGAGGCTCTTCTGAACTTCTGCTCTTTTTCTCCTTTATTTTTACACTTGAGATTTCTATTCATTTATCTAGAAAGATTTCCCTAGCTGTGTAATAATTTGTATTGACTTTTTCTGTTAAGAAGTACAAAAATTTCAAAAACAAATGCATGCACAGAAGTCTGTATGCAGGTTCTCTCTGCCAATTTATTTTAAGATATTTTATATCTGATACGTGAACTACAGTGTATGTATCCATTAGGAAGTGGCTGAAGTACCCCTCAAAGACAAAAAAACTGAAATGTAGGCTGTCAGGAGGTTAAAGAGAAAAAAAAATGCTCTTAATTAGAAGCAAGCTGCTTCAAGTGTAGAATACAAGGATCTGTTAGGCTTATGAGGAGGTAATAAGTGTATGAGGGTTTGAGATGAAATTGCAGTACATGCCTTTGAAAATTGCTCTACTTTTTACTTAATGAAGTACATTTCATGTAGGAGCTCTGTCATTCTTCACTGTCCTCCACCTTCAGCAGAAACTTAAATTATGTCTGAATCTCAAGGACAATAGGTAAAAGACACAAATTCTCTCATCCATTTGCTTTCATTCAAACATGAATTTGAACAAGAGCAAGTATAGTTAAATGTCCACATGAATAACTGTTTTGCTGGTGACTTTTTTAGTAAGGCATCAAACCATTATTATTTGATATCATTACCTCAAATATCCAATTTGACTGCTACTGACTCTAATCTTCATGGTAACCTCCAAATGCAAGCATCCATTGCCAGTGCCAAGTATGCAGTGACATTTGAAGTTGAGAATTTAGAGGCTGGGAAGGTAAAGGGATTCATTTGCCTTCCACTTAAAGTTTTGATGGTACTGAAGGAATCTCTCCTGCTTTTTTCAGCCTTGCAATTGAACTTTTAGGGCAGATATTGTGTGTGTTTTCTTGGATTGCCCCAGCTCCACTATATTGAAAATTATTTTGTTATTGACTTCACTATTATGAAATGTAAAAGCAAATAAGAAAGCAAAGATGGAGAATGGGAAGTCCCTATGTAAGACAGCAAATGATGGAGAAATCAGGCAGAGTTCATAAAATATTGCTGTTCTGTAAATAAAAACTCAAATGGAAATTGAAATACATTGTCTAGATACACATTTGTTTGTTTCTGAATTATGTTTCCAAGAGTAGTGAAAGCCTACAAAGATAGTTCTGTAGGAAGGAATCACACTGGTATCACATGTGGAAAGAAAATCTGACATTTGCTGGGAGTCAGAAGTACTGTTTTAAAAATGTTTATCTGGTAAGCTTGATAAATCTGATTCAGAATTTGTTCATTTGTGCATTTCTTTTCTGTATATGCTCAGGAATATTAATTTTCTCATCTCATTTTCAATATAGCAGTTGTGCCTAGAAATTAATCTTTATCATAAAATGAGTTAAATCAGCAAATTGCTATCTATTTCCTGAGGAGCAAATCTGGGGGAGTTTCTGTTGGGTTTGTTGTTGGTTTGTTTTATAAACCCTAGAGATCTCATCATTTCAATGCTACGATTTCTATTTGCTTTTGTTTACTTTTTAGCTTGAAAGAAAAAAAGCTCTTTTGCTCATCCATTCTGAGCGTTTTAAGTCACAATGGTAAAAATTAAGTATTCTTTAGCGTTATGTTTAAAGACAGATTGGGGAGAGATTGTTTAAGGAGAGACTGGGCCTATACATTTTGCATAATGCCAATAAGAGCCCTGCACAATCTGAGAATATGTTAAAATTTATGTTTAAAAAGATGTTGCTGTGCTGCACTTCCTTATTCATACACCTCAATTACAGAGCTACAAGCCACTGTCTGAGTCAGGTTTGATTTGCCATGCTGGGGATCTGATTTGGCAGAATTGTTTTAGTGCTTTGACATTTATTCCTTTTTGTGGCAATCAAATGCATGTCTTAAATGAATCGTTTCCTGATTTCCCACTTTTCAGCGAATACAGAGCCTTGATCAGCTGCAGAAATATGGAGAGGATAAAAAAATGAGTAATTCAAGATTCAAGTGGCAGGACATTTATAGAAACACTGGGTTTTAAATAGCCTCCTTAGAAAGCCAATATGAAAATAGAAGGTGATGAGTTTAAAAGTTTGTTCTTAACTTTAAAATATCCTGTGCATCCTTGAAAAATTCACTCTAAGTCTACTTTGAAGAGGATTTAGTAGCCTACTGACTAACTAGGGATATCCAAGGTGCTCTTCTGGAGAGATGGCAGCAAAAATCATGTCTGCTCTTCTCATACCCTCTGCTGGGAGCCCAGGAAGGCAGGTAGCCTTCCATAACCCATGGAAATCATGGTCCCTCAAGGACATTTGTGTATCTGACCTTGATTCTGAATTAATAACTATGAGCCTCTTAAGAGATGGAGCCCTGGTTATTCAGGAAACCACCTGAAATATTTGGCAACTTTGAACCTCAGATGTTCATGCAGGAGGATACAGTGAAGAAATAATGGAAAACAGATGGAAATACATGCTTCTATCCCATGTAATTAGTGAAATAATGTTCAAATGTATAGAAAAATATTTAACTTTTCAAATTTTATCATGTATGTTATCGTTATGCTTATGTCATTGAGAACACACATGTCAGTAGAGGATCTTGAGACCACACCCAATGGGCCAAGTGCACAGAGTTGCAGAGTATCTGTACTTTACATGGCCACCAAAGGCTTTCATTGAAATTATTCCTCAGATTTTTACTCCCACTCCAGCCCAACAGACCTCCCTCTCAAACTGAGCATGCAGTAACTCAGTGCTCACCCTCTTCCCAGCACATTGTCCTACCTTCAGCATCTCTTGACAGGAACATCAGATATACTCATCCATTCACTGATTCCTCCCTCTGGCACCAATCAATTCAGAATACATCAGAAAAAGATAAAAATGAATTAAAAATCTAGGCTGAGCTGTATCCCTTTCATGCCCCATTAAAGGTTTCTTTTGAGTTAGGATTCAAGATGTGATATTTACCTTCTGCTTTATCCTGCACTTCTGTCCTAATTCCTTTATCAGTGTGCAGTGCAGATAGAAGATTTCATGCCTATAATGGGTAATGTAATTTACATTCTTCAGTTGCAGACACGGATTCAGAAGATATTAGCTGAACTCTGAGTTACAAAGGCTTATGAACATGTTTGTCTTTTCTCAATGTGTAAAATAATAACCTGCTTTAAAGAAATATTATGACTGAACACTAGCTGATGAGAAAAGTTACAATCACTTTGTGATTGTCCTATGGTGTTCCTCTCCAGGAATTAGGGCTCCATCCTGCTGAACATGAGCAGTGCAAAGTAATGGTCTCTTCCTACAGAACTCATTTGCAGGATTTATAAGAAAGAATAGTTTTTATCTTGTTCTTTGTGAAATTTCATCCGGAGGCCCTTGGGTGCTATATCTAAAAGGAAATGCAAAAATTAAAGACAGCAAGTTTATTACCAGTAATTGTAAATATATTATGTAAAATAATTGCAAATATATCGTGCAGTCATGGCAGGATTCAGTGCAATTAGAAAAGGTTTCAGTTAGCACAAATCAAAGAAGCTAATAAACACTAATTCAAATAATGGTCAGCAAAGAAATAATCAGGAGTGACAAAGTTGGGAGAAACCCTCTAAAAACGGGAAAAACATAATTCTAGATTGGAACCCTACCATTGCAGTGAGCAGTAATTTCACATGCAGAAAAGCCAGATGCACAATTTGGATTTTTTAACATGACAGAATGATCTATGAGGCACTGTGAAGTTATTTTTTCCTGTCTACTAAATTCATTTGCTTCTGCCTCTATATAAGCTTAAAAGCCATATCAGTTTCCTTCCAGAATATTTTTCCTCCTCATCACCCGTGCTCATTGGCTTGTGATTGTCAGGTTGTTCAGGAGTTTGTGCTTCTAAGACTTAACAAAAAATGTGTCAGTGATTTCAAGAGTCCACGGGCAGTGTTTCAGAGGATGCACTTTCAAGCCTTTCCTATTACAGTCAGGAGCCGAGGGGCTGAACTAGGTAATGAATTATCCATGGGATTTATTTTTTTTTCTTCCTCATTCCACACATGACTTCATATTCTTCTTCCATGCTAGATATTATGTATATTGAGCAAGTGAAACATAAAAACAGACCCAGGAATTGCATAACCCCTTAGAGTTCCTTACCCACCTTACAGTATAGAGCTATTTAGTGATGGTGGACATACAGTAGAAAATTTGTGGAAAGTTGGTGTTATGTCATTGTCTAGTGTTGTCATGATTGTTTCATATATATACATTTAATGGCAATTGTAAATATGTATGTCTAGGAATTCACAGCCACAAATTTTCACCAGTGTTGACTATGAGCTGTTGTTGTTTCTCATGGAGATTTCAGATTTGCCTCAACAATGAGTAGAAGATGGAGCCTTCTGCTTCCTCCATTCAAACACCTCATATTGTGTCTGAGACATTAATTTCTCCCCATGCTCAGTATTCATGACCTCACACAAGGCACTGTGGAAAGACTGCCTTATTTGTGGATCTGGAGATACCACTTTTTGTTAATTTTGCCCTTGTTAATTAAAGCAAGTAAGAAATGTTCATTAGACATTTACTTTAAGAGCACAGAATGAGGTAAATTCATACAGAAAGGAAGGAGCTCAAAAACAGCTACAGGGATCCTGGACCCTTTGAATTTTTTCAGGAGTTAGGGATAGTAGTTTTTACACTCGTCTCTAGCAAGAAAGAAGTGCATTTTATGGATTTTTTCTTCTTGAAGCTCTTGTAACCTTGGAAATGATAGAAATGTGTGCCTTTTTTCCTCCTTGTTTATTTTGCAAATCTCAGAGCTGTAACATCTGTGACGCCAATGCCTCTGGCTACGACAGGTTTCTCATGTGTCATGTACAGCTGCAAGATATCGCAAAAGCATGCCTCCTTTTTTGTACTTAGAAATTGAGAGGTGGTGTTCAGAGCAGTCTGGTGAAAAACCTGCCTCGTCTCCATCAGTACTGCCCAAGTGCAAGGCTGGGTCAAGCTGTGCAGGCAGCAGAAGCCCTGCTTCCCCCTGCTCCTTGTGCACCCAGCCCCAGCCTGGTGCCTCCCAGCACCTCTGCCTGCAGCCTGTTGCTCCGTCTTTGGGCCACTGGTGCTGGAAAAGCTGCAGATTCATACATTTTTATGAACTTCTAAGGCACTCTAACTTGCAATGAATGCCAGCACTTACTGTACTTGCTTAAAAATTGCTCCATACCACCCACTTGGACTTTCACTCCATTCCTGACGTTGATTTTCTTTTGACTATTTTTTCGCCTTGATGCATGCAGTGACCATCTCCCACGTGTTTTCTGTTCACAGAGTGGTTTGCAAAACTACTGCTTCCTCGTGTTTGCTGCCATCTGCTTTGCAGGAGCAACCTACCTGTTTTTCGTCCTGCCTGAAACAAAGAACAAGACACTGAGTGAGATCAGCCATGCATTTGCCAAAAGAAATAAAGTCTCCTTGGAAATGCAAGAAATGAACCATTACCCAGAAGAGAGGAAATCAAGTGCTGAGCAAGAATCAAACTTCACTTCTTCAGTGGACAATGGGGAAACAAAACAAGCAATTGTGTAAAACAAGGATGTTCTTTTGGGGTGGCTGGGGGAAAAATGTGTTCTTTTCATTGAGTATGTTTATAGCAATTGTATTCTTAATGTGACAATATGAACTACTTCCTCCTCAAATATGTTTTTAAGTGAGTACGGGTGAACTCGTTAGCAGCTAGGGTGATGTAGGGGAAGTTGGAGGCAGAGTAGCAGCAGCTGTTTAAATAAATAAGAGCCAGAGTTTTCTTGGACACCTGCAAAGTAGTGGGGTGGAGGAATATAAACCTGGGCAGCATACTGGCTGTGGGGAGCAGCAGCTGGCCAGGCACTGCTGTGTGCTGACAGTGAGGCGTGTGTGCACCTGGCAGCAGATGAATGGGAAGGAGCACCAGGAGGGATAGTGTTGCTCGGAATCAATGCGAGCCAACCTGAAATGGGACTGGCTTGCATTGCTCCCAGTCAGTAAGCCTACACATGAGAAGTGAGGAAAAAGAAGACAGATGACACTCCTCAAACCTTCCAGTCCTTCTCCAGCTATTTTGGCTTTTCTCTGCTTCTTATGAAGACCTCCCAGCTTTTCATAACTGGGGAGCTGCAGGGCCTGATGGGTTTCTTTATCTGTCCCGCAAATTGTGATCTATCATTTTCCTATAGGTTCTGAGTTTGCTGGCACTGCATTTCTGTGAGATAGATACACATATTTTTATAAAACTATTTCTAGAATTTTTAGTATGAAAGGAAATCTAACCCTCATATTGAAGGGAAAGAACTTTGATGGTAGTTGTAGGGTGTAGCATTGAAAAGAAAATCAAATGCCAAGTTTCCCAAGAGTGTTTTTTGTTGTTAATTTTTCTTTGGGATTGGTTTTCTTTTCTTATTTTCTGTTTCTGTAAAATGATAACCAATTCCTCTATTTCAAGTTCCTTTTAAAACAATTCTCAGGAGCCAAAATTTCCCTGAGACCCAATAAACATCATTTCTTAACACTCAGATTTCCAAAGAAACTTGGGAACCTATTTCTTATTTGGACATTAATTTAATTTGGGCTTAATTCTTAAGCTCTGGACCTTCTCCATGTTTATAAGTTTCTAAACTCTTTAAAACTGGCCTCAAGGTCTGCATAATGTCATGATAGCAAGACTCAGCAGGTTACCAGGTGGTAGGTGATCCACTGCCTTTCAGTTAGGATATTTTTAATGAACTTTTATTTCCAGTTTGTAATTATGATAATGTTTTTTCTTGACTCTCTGAGTAACTTGGATGCTAAGGGTGTAAATAAGCAGTTGAATAGCTGTTGTTTCATATGAAAAGTCAGTAAGTCTTAGTGCTACTCTCAGTGAGGAGTACGGCACAAGAAGCAAGTGCAGCATTTTGATAGAGTCAGCTGCTTCCATAAGTTATATTTACTAATGCGTAAATTCATAAATTTGGGATTTTAAAAATATATATATATATGTATATACTCATATATATCCAAAATATAAATGTATATATGACTATACATATATTCATAGAGAGAGAGAGAAATAAATGGAGAATTGCTTTCTAGTACTTGTTCTGTTCAGACTTCCCTGACTAATAAGCTGCTTATTGTTTTGTTTCATACTGTAAATTAAGATCAGAGATCCTGATAGCTATTACTTCTAAATGATGTATAGGGTATACTGTGATTTATTTATTTGTGATATATGTGCTGCACACATTGTAAGCATAGATTACCTAGTAGGGCAATTTCACCACTGGGTAACAGAAGAAAATTGTTCTGAGACTTTATGCCTGAATTTATGCTATTTTACTGGGATAGAGATTCAGCAACAAGTAAGATAAAAAAAAAAAAAAAAGATACATGTAAGGAAGAGAGTTAAGAATGAAGATTCAGATTTATGATACTAGTGCTACTCTTAAGAAACTGAAGTGAAGAAAGGTGTCTTCAGTAACCCCTTCAAAAGTTGTATACATAGCAAATGGATATGTCTTCTTTTGGTGGCTCTTGTCCCTGCCCCACGTTACGTGAGGCTTGCTAAGTGGTGACTAGGTAAAAAATGAACTTGAACACCACCCCTGCAGACCATTTCCAGAAATTCTTCTTCTTCTACTGCCTGTAGGGCAAGACTGGCAAGTTCAGACCCTCTCATTCAAGTTGAAAATTACTCTGCAATTAGGGCTTCTGACATGGAATGATGTGATCTGACTGAGATGAAGTGTCTGGACTAGAATCCATTATTATTATTACAATTAGAAAAATGTAGCACTCAGTACTATTCATTGATGTGCATTACAGCAACATTATCAAGTAATGCCTATCAGATAACTTCAGTAAAATATCATGTTGGCCTGATAGAGCAGTTCAGTTGGACTTCTGCAATAGGATAAAATTATCTTACAATTGCTCACAGTTACATCTGGAGCCCAGCCATAAACATGTTGATAAAAGGATGTTCAATAGAATTTCATATCGCAGCTCAGGGGATTGTGGAGTATTAACAATAGAGACTGTGTCCCCCTTGCCCATCTCTTGCCATAGCCCAGATAGACACACTCCAGATACACACTTTCTGCAGACAGTGACTGCAGACAGGGACAGCAGTTGCCCCTTCTCTGCCCTTTGCTCCAGCCCATGGCTCAGTTGCAAATAGTTCCAGCCTCGAGATGTGCACTGGTGCAGGTGCTCTACTTGCTGGCTAAGGAAGTGGCTGCTGTCTCCTCTGCCTGGGGTTGTGGAAGTTTCTGAGGAAGCTGCAGATGTGCAGGTACTGTGTAACTTCTCATCTCTGACCCTGAAGAGAGTTTCGTGTTGTTAAAGTTGTTTGGTAATGTTTTTTATTTCCAATGTTATGCTGCTATAGCTTCTCCAGCAATGAGAGGACAACACGGAAAATATCACCAATATGTTGTTTAGTTTTCTTGTTGAATGTGTCAAACTGTCTGCGGCCATGTGTTTGTCAGTGCTGCTGTGTGGGGCCAGGTTCCTGTTTCAATGAGACACCATTACTTGTTGTTCTTTTGTACAAGCATCACCAGTGGGTTGTGTGTGCTTGATCAGCTATGTCCATGCACAAAGATGGCAAAATAAATATTTGGAATTAAATATGCAATGGAAGTTTTCTTCTGGCTAAGTCTGAATCTCCTCAGCTGTCCATGTTCAGCTCTCTGGATGTTCTGTATGTCCCAGTACAAGTCAGTATGTCCCTTCATATGAATGACTCAACTCAATTTGGACTCTGCCTTTGGCTAGCTGGGAGTTATGGGGAAGAAAATTCAGCCCTGAAACTGTATATTTTATGGAGTATTACTTATATTCTGCTTCCCAAGTCAGATTCCACACTTTATACTTTTGTATGTTTATATTAGGCTGTGGAAATAAAAATACAGGCATCAGTGAGGTGTAAATGATTAAAACTGGCTGGTGGTAGAAATGAAGGTGTGTAAGAGTTATTGAATCCAGTGGGCCTTTTTTGCAGAAAGCTGCTATTTGCTATCAGTGATTTTGAGTTGCTAAAGCTTTACTTTCTGACGTGAAATTCAGTCAAATAACTTTCTGGTACAGAGATATGCAAAACTTGAGATCTCAAATATGCATAAAACTTGAATTTCATACTTTGGGTTCTGAAGCCAATTTTCACTCCACAAGGATCTGCTTTGTAGTGGGGGAAGATGTGAGTATTTCAGCCATATGGGAGAATTTTCANAAAAAAAAAAAGGGAAATCAATGGGAATAGAAAAAATACTTTAATTAGCATCTAGAATTTATAACGCTGAATATATCGATCTGGAAAGTCACCTAGTAATTACAGCTGAAACCTCTGACATATAAATGACATAGTATTGAACTACACTGCGCTTTAATACCATTTGGCAAAAAAGCAGCCAAACAAGAAATAAAACCCACACACCAAAAATTGCTGCTGAACAATTCTATTCTCTTGGCTTGACCTTAGTGGCAGCAGCAATTTTTGTTTTATATTCTGGAGTGGGAGACTCCAGTTTGTGTCATCAGGACTGGGTACTGTGAATGAGTGCCTCATTAAGGCAGTGCAGCATAAAGGAGTCAACACCACCATTAACCACAGAAAACTTACAAAGCACCTTGCTGTGCACTAGGAATTTGGTAGGCACGAGCTTAATTTTCCTCAAGCAACAAATACCGTGCTGAAAATAAACAGAAAGCAGTTTATTCTATATATATTCCAAAGCTCAACATCTGCTCCACAATAAACATATGATACAGAGTTGTAGAATATTAGTACTTTCACAGCAAAGGTAATTAAGTTCTTGGATTAGCTCTCCATCTGTTTTCAGTAGTTACATAGTATGTGCATTTTGGGGGAGAGAAACACTGTAAAATATGCTCTAAGCATCAGCATGTTCACATAACTTAGTAGCTTTTCTAGTGCATACACTAAGAGTGATCTATGGCACATTAGCTATGTGAATTTCTCCCAGCATCCCAAATATCACTGCAGTGCTAGCCAACAACACATAACAAGCAGTGGAGTTACACTGATGTGAGAGCCATAGGCACATTGCAGCATTTCCTATCTGCAGACCCTGCTCAACCTTGTCTGAGAGCAGAGGCTACCAAGGAGGTACTCTTATTTCTGCTTGTCATCCTCTCAAGGTCTTTTTTACCCTTTGGGTTGGAGTATTTGGAGGCACAGGGGAGATCTGATGACTGTTTGCCTCAGAAAGATTGCAATATGAAACTGACTAAAGCCAGGGAAGCTGGCCATCCTTATCAGAGTTAAGCAAATCACCATGCTTCTGAGCAGCAGGATAAAATTGAATTCACCAGAGACTGTTCTGTGCTGCCCATGGGTGGCAGTGGCTTGAAGGAAGGGTGTCCTAAGCAAGGACAATGTACAGCTTTGTCCCACTCTAAACGGAATGAAGCACCGCATGGGACATATGAACAGGAAGAGGGTTAGACCTTTAACAGCCCACCTTCATTGTGGAGGAATGGCTGAAGGAGCAAGGCAGCCATGACTCGCTGTACGAGCAAAATCTCTGCAGCAGCACAGAAGGCATCATGCTGGAAAAATACTGTGAGAACAGGATAGTGGAGGAGTGCAGATAAGGGTCACTGTGGCCTTGAAGCTAGAAGCAGATGCAAGACAGGGAATTAGTGT
>JACDJE010000251.1:1011990-1044744 GCA_016647715.1 Pavo muticus
AAAAAAAAAAAAAAAAAAAAAGAAAGAAAGAAAGAACACCAAAACAACTGAAATTTTCATTCTTCCTTTTGACTGTTTTATGTGCTTTTCCTTACAGAGATCACCATGCAAACTATTACACCTCCCATCACCTCACACAGCAAGAAGCACAAATCAGAGTAAAGCATGATTAGGAGACACCTGCCGTGTTTTTCTTTCAGCCCAATTCCAGAAAAAGCATCTGAAACACAATCTAAAAATCTGAACTATATAGACCCAAATGGTGAAGCAGGTTTTTAAATTCCAAGATTCCAGCTATTATGTTAACTGAGCTGTTAGTTCCATTCTGGGCCCATACTCTGCAAGTGATGTTATTACAGAGTGAACCCTGTGAAGAGGTGAATTTCATGGCAAAGGCTTGGTGCTTGGGCTCATAATCAAGTTATCACAGCTCAGTAAGCAATCAAGCATAACCTGAGTCACTACAACTGTCTTTCTTGGTAAGCTAAGCTGCATTAACGTCACTTTTGCTGTGACCTAAGAGAAACACAGGGAGAGGATGAGCTCCTTTACATGTTTCTGCTACAATTCTGCTAAATTTCCTCCTACTCCGGTTAGTACAATAAAGAACAAAGCAATGCATGTGGTTGCGGGAGTTTGTGGTTGTCTTAAGATAATTCCCAAAAAGTAAAAAGCAAAATATAACCCTGCTAGGCCCTCTGAAATACGATGTGTTAAGAGCATGAATAAGAATGAATTTGTCTGCTGTTTTATAAGCTGCCATACTGAGACATCATGATAAGATTAAACTAAAAAAGGGGAGATTTAGATTAGATGTTAGTATGATGTTCTTTACTCGTGGCACAGCTGCCCAGAGAAGCTGTGGGTGCCCCATCCCCAGAAGTGCTCAAGGCCAGGTTGGATGGGGCCTTGGGTAGCCTGAGCTGGTGGGGGCAGCCCTGCACATGGCAGGAGGTTGGAACTGGTTGGGCTGTACAACCCCTTCCAACCCAACCTTCTACAATTTTATGTTCTATGATTCTGTGATATGATTCTGTGACATTGATTTTTTGTTTTATTTTTTTTCTTACACTTAAATACTGAGTCATGCTAAATGCACTGCTCACCTCTTTAAACTTGTTCCACCTTTTGTTCCTGATTTTTACCAATCAATAATAGAAATATTTTTACTGTTCAAATTTGAAAACAAGAAAGCATTGATTTATTAGGAAAAATAAACATGCCAAAGATTGTAAGAAATAATAAAGACAATTTTCCTTAAAGGCTGACATTTGCAAAGATGAGTTCAAGGAGTTAATCACTTAATCCAAATTTCATATGGATTCATCTCTTTGAACTAAACTTTACTTTCTTTTTATATGCATATGTGTACAGAGAGAGACTAGTTTATGGTATCCCATCGTAAAAGATTGGCTGTTCTAATTCTCATACTTTAAAAAAAATAGGCCATTTGAATATTATTCTTCAGAGGGAGAATGGAGCTTTTTCTTAATTCTATGGAACTATATCTCTTAAACAAATGTGAGGTAAATAGCAGTACAAGAAATTATATTTACTTTAAAACAACACCACAATAAACCAAGGTTAGACAATTTATGTTCTGTCACTGACTTGCTGAAGACTTGCTTATCTTCCTAACTGATAATCTCTATGAGCTGTGATAGACCAATCATTTGGATAACTAACAGTTAAGTTAGTTAGTTCAAGACTTCTCCTGAGCACTGATGCTCAAATGACTGCTAATATGTAGTAAGAGAACCAGTTTCCTTTTGTAAAATATGCTTTAAAACGAATGTATGAATAGAAAAGTTATTCTTAATAGCAACTTTCAAGCTTTCTTTCAAGGCATCAAAAGAACTCTTAAGACTCTTTATCCAACTAGAGAACAGGTTTGTATTTAAGTCCCTCAGTCAGCAGGATGTATTTACGTAAGTTTAGTTTGGGTTAAGCCAAATATACTCTTCCAGCATCTAGTATAAAACATGCTGGAAGGAGTTTCAAGTATCACTCTGAGCTGACGGTGAAACCACTGCTCAGTTTGCATCAGTAATCAAAAGAAAAAAAGGGACAAAGGAATGGCAATAGGAAATCACGAGAAAAATGGAATATTACGTCTGCTCTCCCCTATTTTAAAAAAGGCATAGAAAGAGATAGGTTTTTTTTATGTTTTAGGAAAGTTAAGGAAAGTTAAATAGGTTAACAGGATGAAATATGGCTGAGGAAAAAAGAATGCAAGGCAGATGGCTTGTTTTTACAGTGTTTTTACAGGGCTCAGGACCTATTCAATGAGCAATTAAAAATAAATATAAAACTAAAAGAAAAAATTTAAATGCATAACTAAAATTTTAGAATTCATTGGAACAATCTAGAATTAATGTTATTAGGGTTAGATATTTAAATTTATGGTAACATTCCAATTTAAATTAGGCAAGAGAAAAAAGAAATTCTACAGCTAACAAGAGATAATAAACTTCTCTGAGGAGCTGAGTAGTCTTTAATTGGCTATTACATCCATCTTTCACCTTCTTTTGAGATGTGTACCTAATTCATGGAGGTAAGATGATATTCCATGTGGATCATTGTTCAGTCACGCTGTCATAAATTTACAGGTTGCAGTGAGAACTATGAGCTGACCCAGAATCCAATAGAACTGGGGAAATCCTAACGCTAGTATGAAAAAAAAAATACCAGACATTCAGTCTTATATGTTTCCAGAAAAATACCAAAGCCCCTAAGTTTTTTCCATTCAAGGGAACTTTTCAAATGCAAATTGGAACATTATGCCTAGTGATAATCATTGGAAAACTGTGTACTGAAGTTTCTTTCTTTGCTCTTTCTAAGAGCTTCTTAACTCAATTTTGCAAAGATATTACATGGTACAAGCCTTTTTTGGTTATTCACATTGGCTGATAAATATTAGAAATATAAATGAATATTTGTAAGAAAGAAAAAGATGGAACAATACAGCAGTAGTAGAAGGCGGATCATTATGTCTGGCAAGTTTCTGTATTTTCTGTGACAGCTGGTATGGATCACTTAAAATTTAAAAAGCCTATTAGGTTTTTTTTTAATATTCTCAAACTGTATTTGTAGGTGGGGTCAGCCTTGTGGTACAAGCTAATGGGTTGAAGAAATGGAATCCAAATGGAGTGGATGGTGTCAGCACACAGGATGTAGGAGGTGATGAAGAGATGATCACTCTGGAATGCAAAATTGTTCAAAGTACTAAGACAACTTTTTTTCAAATTTAGAAGTGACAGAAAATTGTAACACATCATACATGCTTTCACTGTCATTACGCTACTTGGAACGACTTTAAAAACATAATTTGAAGGCAAAGACATTTCTTTTGTCTTTCAAATGAAAGATCATAAAATCAGAATCATAGAACATCCCGAGTTGAAAGGGACCCAAAAGCATCATCAAGTCCAACTCCAGGCTCCAGACAGCACCGCCCAAAACCCAAACCCTACGTCTGAGAGCAGTGTCCAAATGCTCCTCAAAGTCCAGCAGCTCTGGACCGTGCCCACTGCCCTGGACAGCCCATTCCATGCCCACCACCCTCTGGTGCAGACCCTTTCCCTAACCCCCAACTGCCCCTCCCCTGACACAGCTCCGTGCCATTCCCTAGGGCTCTGTAGCTGTCACAGAGAGCAGAGCTCAGCACTGCCCCTCCGCTCCCTGTGAGGAGCTGTAGCTGCCATGAGGCCTCCCCTCAGCTCCTCTGCTCTGGGCCAAACAAATCGAGAGGCCTCAGCTGCTGCTCATACTTCTTGTCCTCTAGACTTTTCCCCATCTTTGTAGCCCTCCTCTGGAGGCTCTGCGATAATTTTATGTCCTCTTTATGCTGTGGTGCCCCAACTGCACACAGTAGCTGGTGACAATACTTTCTTCTGTATCCCATATTAGATTATAGATTCCTTTTTGACAGTGACTTTTGATCAATTATACCATGAATAGTGCCATCAGACCTACAGTAGACTTTTTTTTCCCAGCACTACATTTAAAATGAGATGTCTTCTAGGTTGCTTCTGCTTCATAATCAAAACCAAAATGAAAAAATAGCAAAGTATAAAACCAATGCAGCTCTGGATCTGCATGCTATGCGTCCTGGAGAGGTTTTACCATTAAGTACTTGAGATGGAATCTGGGATACCTACTGGGATAAACTGTAGACATTTTCCTGAGCGAAGCTAATGGACATTTTATCTTTGTTTCCATTGCAGATTGGGATAACACTCAAAAACTTTCTGCAGCACTGAAAATATGCTCACAGCTGTGTAAGAGTGATTGATTACCAACATGAATGAAAGTCAAAACATGCAAATGTTGCAGGACTGGCTCATTGTCCAGTCAAGAGCAGATTGCACAGATGTTGCCAATCTTGCCACTCTGTGGTTTATTATCCAGTTAATTAGAATACTACTGCTTTTTAGGAAGAGTGAAATTTAAAAGAACTCTACAATTTGCTTTGTACTTTGCGAGCTGCTCTATAGGAATTAGTATAATGAAGGGATTTGCCCTAGGCATCTGTAATATTTGTCTGACCTACATACACAACTCAAACAATGTGCCCTCTTTACAAAGGGTAAAGTCAGGCTGAGTCTCCACATATTGTCACTGCCAACAGCAGAATCCCTCTTTAATTTAGCATTTGCTTAAAGAACAAACCTTTACTACTTATTAAGATGATATCTGATATGCTTAATCTGCTCTATGGCCTTCTGTGTTTCATATTTATGATTTTAAGAGTTGCTTCGTTCTGTATTTTTTGGTGGTCTCATCATTTGTGAATGTCTTTCATAGCAAAAGAACTCTAGCCTTTGCCTGTATCTAAGCTGCAGACACTAAGGAGAGCAGATTCTGTGGCATTATATATCCAAAAAATAGCCCTGCATTGCATTTATCTAACTCCTCCTAATGTAACATCTTCACAATACCTGTCACAGTCTAGTTTTTGTTAGTTGAATTTACAAGTAAGGGAACAAGGATGAATCACAGAATCACAGAATCATTTGAGTTGGAACGGACCCTTAAAGGTCATCTAGTCCAAGACCCCTGCAATGAACAGAGACACCTACAGCTGGATCAGGTTGCTCAGAGGCCCATCCAGCCTGACCTTGAATGTCTTCAAGGACGGAGTTTCCACCACCTCTCTGGTCAACTTGTTCCATTGCCTCACCACTGTTATTGAATAAAAGCATCACAGGAACAAAAGCCATAAAAGTCCAAGAAGGTGACAAGTCTGGAGGAGTCCCTCTTCTCTTAAGGAGCCAGCTCTCCTCTCACCTGCACCACAGCTTTGGGGGCTGTGGAGCTCCCATCATATGTCAGAAGGACCAGCACTACTCCACTTAAGTGCATTTTTGCATGTTTACAACAGCCTCTCAGACAAAAACTAAACTGTGAAGGGAATGTGAGAAACAGAAATAACAGACAAATGCCAAGCACTGATCAACCTAGCTGTGCCAACTGACCCTCTGACCTGTGAGGTGCATCCTCACCACATTCAACTTAACACATAGCATAAACTCGCACAAACATTTCCACCTTAAGGGAAAATCACTGCTTAAAAATAAAGTGTAACTCAAAAGTTTGCTTATTTTCAGGTGTGGTTGTCCACTGGCGATGACACTGCTGTTATGCACCAATTTGGTTCGACATTACTTTTATTTGATGGGTTAAATACAGTTCTGTCACAGTGATGACTAATCACTCTGAATCAGATAATGTACTTCACTACAAAAAAGAGTGTAAAACATATGAGACAGCAAGCTATTAGATAGTTATTCCTTCTATGCGTTCAGTAAGGTATGAAGAATGCTCATCAATTTTAAAAGCCTTTTGTAGTTATGAAGGCAGTCAGGGGAAAAAAGGTTTTGGGTTTTTTTTTTAGTAGTTATTTTAGGATAATTGCTGCTTTCAGATGTTTCTTCTACAATATATTCAAATAATATGCACAGAGAAATGTGCATCTCAAATTCAAGAAAATTCTTGCTGTAGGGTTAATAGTGCAGTTATGTGATTAATTTTTAATGCAATTTACAAATGTAGAGATTTTCTTATTCAAAACAGAGACTGTGTACAAAAAGGCATTCTCCCATGGTAATAAATGCATTCCATTATCAGAGCTGTTACCGCAATTGTGGATATCATATCCATGCTAGGGAAAGAATTATATATGTATTTTCATGTGCAGAGCTTTTTTAATACATATACACTTGCATGTATTCATGTATATATTTATGTATTAATAGGTATATAATGACTTTATGTGGCTTACAAGATTTCAGCAGAAGAAATTCCATATTCTAACAGCAGTAATCCGTAAAATCCAGTACAGTCTGTTTTCTTACACATGTTGGATTAAGTATGACTTTATTAAATCACACAATTGAAGTACTTCTCTTGAACAGCTCACAGATACTTAATTCAAATGATTTATGTATCTGTGAAGAGTTCAATGATTTACTTTCTTTAGTTAGAAAGAAGTAGTTATAGAAATCATCACCGATATAGCTCTATCCATTAGAATATAAATGCAGCTGTGCACAAGTAGCAGAGAGGGATCACAGTTTCCTGCCAACTTGGATTTTAGACATTAATTCCCATTCACTGATGCAAAGGTTGTATTAGCTATCAGTATACTTCCATGCAAGCTGTCTGTGCAAATCTAGGGCCAAATAGCAGTACACTTCAAATCATAGTTGCTGAACTTAGAGAAGCTTAAAATATCACTGAAAATAAGTTTTCATGAGTTATTTTTAGTTTGGGCCTATATCAAGTGTATTCAGAAATTCTCACATGGCTTAACTAGCAACTTGAATGTGACTTTTTATGATCTTCTTAATACTGAAATACTTTATGTGTTGCTCAGTTTATATTGACAGTAGTATGGAGAGTTGTATTAATTTATTGATGCTTGCATCTTTTTATATACTCTAGCACAATGTGTACCGAAAAAAAATATGTGATTAAATAGGTTCAAACTCTTGAATGCTAAACCCTAGGTCATTAGAAGAATAGAATCATAGAATCACCAAGGTTGGAAAAGACCTCTAAGATCATCTAGTCCAGCCTTCCATCTACCACCAATATTGTCCATTCAACCGTGCCCCGAAGTACCACATCTACACGTTTCTTGAACACCTCCAGGGATGGCAACTTTACCACCTCCCTGGGCAGCCTGTGCCAGATCTTCTGACACGAGCAGGTTCAAGGTTCTGGAATAAGACACTGACAATTTGATGCAAGGCACAATAAAGCCAACAGGATCAGAACACAAGAGCGAACAGCCAGAAGCTGTGTGGAGAGTAGGGATATAACAATTTCTCTGACTGCTCTGAAATGCCCCTGAATCCCCATGGCCCTGTTTGGGAGAGAACTGCAGGCTGGGAACCCCCAAGCCTCAAATCAGGCACAGCTGTTTCCTTCTCTGTATGGAATAACCTGCATTTCTGTGACTTTAATCTTTCATGCTTTTTTTCCACACTGCAATCAAATCTTTTCAGTGAAATTTTCTTAACTGACAGGATATGAGAAACAATTTTGTTGAATTTTTGAGTGACTTCACCCAGAAAAGCCTTTCTTCCTTTTAACCGGTGAATTTTTGTCTCTAACAAGCAAGCTAGAGTGACTGATCATTTTTTACATGATCAGAACTTACTTTACCCTTAAATTGTTTCACACTGCAGCAGAGGAGCCAGCCATGGCCATGCCATTTGTATTGTTTCTAGCTAACACTCTAAAACATGGCAAACTGAGCTTGACAGTACTTGTCGCACAGAGACAGGGTACAACAGTGTTCCTCTTGACTGTGACGGAAAAAGGAAAAAAAAAAAAAAAGGGAAATCAATGGGAATAGAAAAAATACTTTAATTAGCATCTAGAATTTATAACGCTGAATATATCGATCTGGAAAGTCACCTAGTAATTACAGCTGAAACCTCTGACATATAAATGACATAGTATTGAACTACACTGCGCTTTAATACCATTTGGCAAAAAAGCAGCCAAACAAGAAATAAAACCCACACACCAAAAATTGCTGCTGAACAATTCTATTCTCTTGGCTTGACCTTAGTGGCAGCAGCAATTTTTGTTTTATATTCTGGAGTGGGAGACTCCAGTTTGTGTCATCAGGACTGGGTACTGTGAATGAGTGCCTCATTAAGGCAGTGCAGCATAAAGGAGTCAACACCACCATTAACCACAGAAAACTTACAAAGCACCTTGCTGTGCACTAGGAATTTGGTAGGCACGAGCTTAATTTTCCTCAAGCAACAAATACCGTGCTGAAAATAAACAGAAAGCAGTTTATTCTATATATATTCCAAAGCTCAACATCTGCTCCACAATAAACATATGATACAGAGTTGTAGAATATTAGTACTTTCACAGCAAAGGTAATTAAGTTCTTGGATTAGCTCTCCATCTGTTTTCAGTAGTTACATAGTATGTGCATTTTGGGGGAGAGAAACACTGTAAAATATGCTCTAAGCATCAGCATGTTCACATGACTTAGTAGCTTTTCTAGTGCATACACTAAGAGTGATCTATGGCACATTAGCTATGTGAATTTCTCCCAGCATCCCAAATATCACTGCAGTGCTAGCCAACAACACATGACAAGCAGTGGAGTTACACTGATGTGAGAGCCATAGGCACATTGCAGCATTTCCTATCTGCAGACCCTGCTCAACCTTGTCTGAGAGCAGAGGCTACCAAGGAGGTACTCTTATTTCTGCTTGTCATCCTCTCAAGGTCTTTTTTACCCTTTGGGTTGGAGTATTTGGAGGCACAGGGGAGATCTGATGACTGTTTGCCTCAGAAAGATTGCAATATGAAACTGACTAAAGCCAGGGAAGCTGGCCATCCTTATCAGAGTTAAGCAAATCACCATGCTTCTGAGCAGCAGGATAAAATTGAATTCACCAGAGACTGTTCTGTGCTGCCCATGGGTGGCAGTGGCTTGAAGGAAGGGTGTCCTAAGCAAGGACAATGTACAGCTTTGTCCCACTCTAAACGGAATGAAGCACCGCATGGGACATATGAACAGGAAGAGGGTTAGACCTTTAACAGCCCACCTTCATTGTGGAGGAATGGCTGAAGGAGCAAGGCAGCCATGACTCGCTGTACGAGCAAAATCTCTGCAGCAGCACAGAAGGCATCATGCTGGAAAAATACTGTGAGAACAGGATAGTGGAGGAGTGCAGATAAGGGTCACTGTGGCCTTGAAGCTAGAAGCAGATGCAAGACAGGGAATTAGTGTGTGCATACGCTGGAATGTATACACCCCCCCCCTGTGCTGTAAATATGAGTAGTTGATGTAGCAATGAGCATTAGTAACCAATCTGATTAATGTCAATAAGATATGTAGCCAATCGGGCAATGCCAAGTATATTTTATTCCTTATAAAAGGATTGCTCTGTTTAGAATAAAGTGAAGCTTTTACCACTCATATTGAGTTTGTCATGCTTCCCCGCGCGCTGGACACCCATCCCTGTTGACTCCGCGGCACTTCATTTGTCAGATAAATCCCACCACAATTTGCTCTCAGGCCCTGGAAACTGCTAATCATAGAATCATTGAATCACAAGGTTGGAAAGGACCTACAAGATCATCTAGTCCGACCGTCCTCCCACTACCATTGCTACCACAAGCTATTAAACCATATCTCGTAGCTCCTTGTCCATGAAGATATAGCTCTCTGTGCTCAACATGATAATGCTGTTCAGAGTTGTAACCCACTTCAGTACTCATTACCCTGGGGATAGAAGGGACCTTCTCTCAAAATCATGTCATTTCTCTTTTTTATTAATGTTATAAAAGGCCATTTACAGTGTGGATGTGGCCAATCCATGCTTCATGGGCCATATCTTACTTTTGGGCAGATAAAGTTGATCTCCTATACTTGACCTACATTACCTCACCAGCAGCAAGGCTCTTCTAGCTCAAGAGCTCACACGTATGTGATCACCTGGCTGTGGGAAGAAGCCATCCAGGCACATCTCCTATGGGATGAGCCTATCTAGCTCATTCTACAGCCAACCGCATCACAAAACAAACTTCTTGTCCACAGCAGCCACAGGAACCCTGGGCAGATGTCACCATCTCCTGCTTATAAAATATTGTTAGGTCTTTTCTTCATGGGCTACCTAATTTATACCCAGTGTACTGGCCGTTTATAAGTATTTACAATGTTGAGTCAATAGAGATACCGATCCCCGCCTCAAAGAATTTGGCTGGAGTTTAGTCATTCAGAAGTACTTCTGAAGAGTGCTGGAAATACCAGTGAACACTGGGGTATATCCAAGGTGGGTCAGCTATCATAGAAATCTCCATCTTCATGTTACAGCATTTCTCTCATATACCAGTCTACTAGTCAGTAAATTTATCTTCATCTTGTCCATAGAATTCCTACCTATGAGAGGGCTGTTCAAAAAGCCCTCATGTTGATAAATGATGGTGAATAACTGGCAAATATTAAGAATTATCTTCACTCACCAGCATCACTTTGCCAGCTGCTGAAATAGCAGAACAACCAAAGGACTTAAGAAAAATTTTTTGAAAAGACTTTGATAGTAGGACAACAAAGAAGAGGAATTAAATGCACCCCTAAAAATAATGCATCACCATCAATTTTGCTGCTCATAACATCTAAAGCTTTCTTCTCCTGCAGTATGAAAAAATCAGAGCTAGTTTTAAATTTGTTCCAACTTCTACTGTTGGTCATATTTCTTGTGCTCACTTCATTCGCTGCTCACAACTCAACACTAGGGAATGGCAATGTTTAGTTTATTGAATTTTTCTTTTTTTAAAATGCTAGTGGTAACAGGCAGTTCTTTTCAAGAGAGTTTGCAATGAATCTGAGCAATAGCAGAAATGATTAGATTTTGAAATGAAATGAGTACAGCCAGTTGGGCCATGAGCATCTTTGAAAAAAGGCTTTTTTGCCAACACTTGAGCACTGGGAAAAAGTTAGGCCCCAGTGCTGCATTCAGAGAGATTCCAAAATGTAGCTATTGCAAATTATTCAAAGTAATTTAAAAGTGTCTTTGCTTGAGCTGGTATTGAAGGAGCATAAGCAAAGTGCTTTTTGCAACATGATTCACACGGAGATCAAATCTGCTTCAGTCAGATTCCTGTCCAACCGCTCAATATTCTAACGATCACCTTCTTATTCTAGATGTTACAGGAATTAATTTTTAAAAGACAGAGATGACACACAGGGGTAGAAATTAACCTAAAAATTATCCAAATTATTCTTTTACTGTCTATCTTGACATTGCCTATTCATCAGAGCTATTAGGGTTGCTGGAATCACTCTGCACCAGATATATGAGGCTGCACAGCTGAGAAACCGGGCATTTATCATAGAATCACAAGGTTGGAAACGACCTGCAAGATCATCTAGTCCAACCGTCCTCCCATTACCGTTGCTACCACAAGCTACTAAACCATATCTTGTACCTCCTCATCCAGACGCCTCTTGAACACTCCCAGGGACGGTAGTGGGCAGGCCATGCCAGTGCTTGACCACTCTCTGAGAAAAAAAGTTTTTTCTTATGTCTAACCTAAACCTCCTCTTGGCACGAAGACAGATAAATAAGTAACATCTGGATATCGTGGTGATAAGTGATTGGCAGAACTGCATTGCTTCCCACCAAAGGTACTGCCCCATCTATAAGACGGGCTGGATACAAGGCTTTGTTTCCAGGATCAGATAATTCAATTTTAGATCAAGAAGCTGAAAAAACAGTATTTTCCTAAACTCCCATCCTCCAAATTCTGGAGAAATTCTGGTTTTTATTGTGCCTGTGTAACTTTGCAGAAATTAGTCCAGGGTTTATGTCACTGTAATGGTGATAAAACTCCAGTCACATATGGAGAATCAAGATACTGTACCTCCAGTGCATTGCCTAATCTGCCTGAAGGCAGCGAACCAGTTTTATTCTCAAGCATAGATAATGGTGTGAAAGACTATGATTAAAAAAAAAAAAAAAAGCCATTACTTCATTTTCCCCCTTTGCAATTTATTTTAATTAGTATTTGTTTCATGGCTGGAAATGGTGTGTAAATGCTATTACTGCTATTCATGGTACACAATCAGTCCACATATATGGTTTCTTCTGATGGTAATGTACAAATAGCATGTCTCATGTTTTGAAAATCACTTGACTTAATTTGCACAGTGCTTTCAGAACCTCCCAGTCAGAAAAGATGGAAACAATAATTTATATTTATACCATGTGTTGCTTTTTTCAAATACGAATAGGCTCTAATCTTTTTCTTCCTGGATCTTTCTGTTGGTTCATAATACAAAGGCAGACACTAAAATGCAATGTTAATTATTTCCATTACAAATACAATGATCCAACTACTAAGTGCACAGCTTTTGTGCTTTAAAAAAAATCATTCTAGCTATGAATTTATCTAAATGTGATTTTAAAGCAACATGTCTATGGAATAATTACTACTGTTCTCCCAGTTAGCAAAATCCATTTTCTATTATCAGTACGCTTTTCCATGAGAACTAACAAGTAAGAATAAAATAATGTAAGCACATGAGCGCAGTAGGTTAGAACATATGAATGTGCCTAGCAAATAGAGTTGAAATATGTGGGATCGGTCCCTGTTACTGTGTTTGGACAAGGGAGTGCCCACAAGCGCTTTCAGCCATTGACCATGCTTTGGTCTCCTTTGGTCTCCAGCTGTGGAGGAATGAGTGCACTATTTGTAAATAGTTCATCTGGAAGATGAGGACACTCAGATTTCTGAGAGTAAGTCAACCTAAATCTGGACTCCTGTTTATATCCACACAGCACTGCACCAAACTTGGGGTACCGAACCAGGTCCTGTGTTCCTCTGAAACAGCCAGCACCCAAGTGTATCACAGCTAGAGCCTTTTCAAAAGCTACGGTGTGCTTTATATTCAAGAGCCAACACATATAAATAGGCTGTGTATGCCACCATCTAAAATAAACTGACATCCATCCACACCCAAGCTACTTCAGATATAACAGATCTGGAATTTATTTAATTGTGTAACATATCACAGCTGCCAGAGAAGAGGGTAATTTTCTATGAATTTATAAGACTTTTTATATTATGTGTTGCATGTGCATTAAGTTCCACAATTTCTTACCTACAAAGGTTTGAATTCAACTCTCAAAGTGAGTCCCTATTACTATGGGATGTGTCAAGTCATTTCTGGAATCACTCTTCCTTTAGCATTATATTCAACCTTAGCACATTCCTCACATACTTCAAAAAAAAAAAGCGATGTAAAAGATGGTGAATGCTGCAGTTCAGCTCAAGACAACTATTAAAATAATAAACCAAGACTAAATTTATTGTTATTATCATTAGAAACTACCTATCAGACCACTCTAGAGAAGATACGGTCTATTTTGCTAGAAAAGGAGATAAATGCCTTTTGGCCCCCATCAGTCTCCCAAAAAGTTCCCAGGCAGAGTCCAGGAACTGGGACAAGACAAGGACAATTCCTGGTAAGAAGTTTCTCATTTCTGTCAGACACTGTGATGAGTTGGTGCATCCTGATAATAGGACCTATTTCCCCACTTTTTGAAGTCAAAGCTCATGCAAATCATCACCATGCCTCAGTAAATGTTACACAAAACTTTCTGGTTATGTTCCTTTTTTCAAATGAGGCAGAGCCTATTGACAAACAAGTTACTTTACCTGGACTCTTCCATGTACCTTCTGAAGTAACTTACAACACCCATTGATCAGATAGAATCCAAAGACTTTGTACCAACTACAGCACTGCACCTTCAGGCTGAGAAGAGCCATCATTTGGTTTGCCATGTTTTTCATCTTGAACTCTCTGAAAGAACTACTTAAAAGAAAATAGCTTTCCTTATTCATTGTGATTGTCAAGTGGTTGGGCTTCAGGAGATGACTCATTTTGAACCAGCAAAAAAACAAAAGAGTAAGAAAATATTTAAGTTCCCAAGTTCAGCAATCCAAAAATGTTTTTCAATTTGACAAGCATGAGTGGAAAGAGCTCTGAACTGCAGCTCTGCTTAGCTCAGGAGCTGCAAAGCACAGGTCAGATCAGAGATCGCCTAATACAACAGATATGCAACAGAGAGCAAAACAGAGAACACTGACAAGTCATTTGCCTCAACAGAAGAAAAAGAGAGGAATCATTCTGACATAAATCTTAAAGCTTGATGAGCATTTTATTCTTAACTGGAATAAAAGATATAAAAAAGGGTGCAGAGCCCCAGGAGCAATCTGGAAGACTCTTAGAGGATCTGCACATGAAAAACACAGAACACTAAAGCAACTACAGTATTATTAAAGAAGTTCCCTGGGGATCTCTCAAATACACAATTCAGGTTGCTCCCTACGAATAGAGCTGTTGCCATTCTTCATGGAATCGCCAGTGAGGCATAAATCAAAAGCCTGAAAACTGAAAGAGACAATCCATCTCATTAAACAGGTATCTGTCTTGCCTGGAATGACTCAGAATCACTGGTTAAACCCCTAAAGAAGGTGATCAGAGGAAACAGTGATTTCTAAGTAACCTATCACCAGATAAAGGCCCTATCTTGTGACACTAACAGTCTACGTGTTGCAAGATGCGGTATATGTTCAAGCTCTTAATCAAACTATTACATATTTCTGAAAACTGTGACATGATCTCTTGTCACACTTCTTTTCAGACAAAGGAATATAATGTTTATTTTCAATTACTCAGTCAATTCACTTCTTTCTTAGTTTCTTACCTCCTGTGTACAACCATTCTTTACATATTTCCCCCTCATTTTCTCCTTACTTTTCCTTGCCTGCATGCAAGCCCACTCTCACAAGACCACCCTTCAGAGAGTCCTACAACTCAAGGTCATGCTCTGCTCCTCTTCCAGTCCTACCTCCTGCCTTGGACCATGTCTCTCTCCTGCTCTCACTGCCTGCGAATGCATCGCTAATTCACACAGAAGTTATGTCAGTAAAAGAAATCATACTGATCCCCAAAGCAATAAACAGTCCTCTACAGTCCCAGACAGGACCAAGGTCAATGTGGTGGCATTTGTATACAATGACCAATGCTCTGAAGCATTTGCAAACCTCAAGTTCAGGCCAACGTCCTGCAATCACTACCATTTTTTAGAATTTCCTGGCATGGAATATGACCCTTTCTTTTTCCCTCCACAGAATCCTGAAAAAGTTGACATGAATGAAAAATGAATGAGTTTTTCTATCTTGGCTGCACCTTCTCAGGGCTATATCTATGCAGAACTACATAGAGCTACCTACTATCTATGTTGAAATTACCTCATCTTCTGTTCCACAAAACTGTCCACAGCGATGGCTACAGAGTGACCAACAGCCAGGGGGAAAACAGGGGGAAAACCAGGGATTTGTAAAGGTAGGATGACAAACAGTACCTGGAAATTTGTCTACTTCTGTAAGTTTGCATCATTTTTAGCCGAATTGGAAAAAAAATGCTAAAAGAACTTTTGGCTTGGATTGAAAACAGGTACCTGAAAATTAGCTTCCAAATAAGAACAAATGAAGCTTAATAGAATGGTGAGTCAAGTTGTTGGAAGAAAAAGAGAAAAGATTTCTTTTTATAGCAGTAATGATAATTCCACTAGTATAAGTATCTTTGAATGCATGATTGAAGATAATACTCAAACAGACGAATGTCTGCATCAGTAGAGACATAATAATCACATACATTTGGGATGTATTCAAAAAATTGAATTTCATCAGATCATCCATGCAAACAGCAAATTCCTCAAATCAGCCTGCCTTCATCTTGCTCTCTATCCATTTACAGAAGGCAACAGGCAACTCTCCAACTTTTCAGATTTTTTTTCCTCTTTTTAAGGCAGTTTTACAGATACGGCCAGCCACATTTTAGACATGCTGTGGCACAAGGGGAAGAGTGGTGGGGCCATTATAGCCCACAGAGAACCAGCAATATATGATAAGAGCCCCTGTGCCCTGCCGGCCCCCTACTCAGCCAGTGCCTGGGACTTGGGGTGGAGGGTCTGCAATCCCCACCAGTATCAGCTCCCAGAACATGGGACTATCCTGCCCAGCTGCAGATGCAGCTTCAACCCAGTTTTATCAGGTTTTCTTTCATCTTTGTACTTTGGTTCACAATAGAGAGAGGATAGCAGGAAAGGCTGTGCCTGTGTGTCCAAAGGTATACTGTAATTGCCCTCTATTATTATTGATTTTGTTGTAACTTCTTCTATTTTACAGGCTTAATCTTTACTAGAGTAATTCATCCTTTTTTATTTAAAAGTATCTGCAGTGCATGGTTACTCAATCCAGCAGTCTGTGAGCAAGGTGCTGCTGACAGTCCCTGGGTCTCCTGGTGACCTTACAGTGAAGTGGGCATTGGGGTACTTTCATATCTACAGGTCACACAGTGAAGCACAAACAAAACAGATCTGAAATTGCTGCTGAGGAGGGATAAACAGGAAAAACAAGAAACAAGGACCAAAATGGCACTGTTATCTTGGAAAGTGCTGCCTTGAAGTGAATTTGGGAATCTATGACAAAGAGATTGACAGAACAAATAATGCAAGGGGACTTCCTTTCCTGATAAAATATTTAATAAACTTTATCAAGAAGACAAAACTAAGAAAGCTGACAAAAAGAAAAAGGAAATAAAATATGCAATTATTATTTTCAGTTCAAAGTAATAAATAATTAACAGAGCAACGAGAGAATCAGATATCTTTGCAGTCTTGGTTTAGTGCCAGCTGCTATATCTCCTTCCTAAAAAGCAACAAAATTGGCTGTAAAACTCACACAGGTTTCTAGGGAAAATGAATATGTCCAATAAGATCTTCCCCTTCTCTGATCCACAGATTCTCTAAAATCTGAAAAATCTTTAAGAAATATGAAGTGAATTTTGAAAAACTGAGTAATATTTTTTTCAGATAAAAGTTAACGCATTCAGTTAAATTGCAGCTATCTGTTCATTCCGATTCCTCTTCTGCTCTCCTTCCTCTTTTCTGGGGAGAAGGAACGCCAGCTCAAGGCCATCTCCATAATCTTAGATGACCAGAATGATATTAAAATCACATTTTGGTCCTCCCCACCTTCACCTCCATGGCTACATCCAAGCTCAGGCCTTCACCTTGGTCCTCGACTGAGCTACGCTACATGTATGGTGGTGCACTCATGTACCTCTCTCATCCTGATCCCAACCTGCTGACCTGACTTCTCAGCATGACCTTGGACCTGCCTCCCCTTAGTGAACTGACTGGTGGCCACTGGACTGTCAGCTGAATCTGATTAGACCTGCCCTGTTCTTCTTGTTGGAGTATAGAGAGACCGTGCCCTTGTTGGCTGCCACTTTTGGCTCCAACACAGAGCAGCCTGCATTTGCAGCTTCCCTGTGCAGCAGTTTCACACCATTCAATAGTGTACCAGCCACCAAATGGTTCACTTTGGGTTCAGTTTGCTAAATTTATTTATTGACCTTTTCTAGCCCACGCTGCCTCTCAAATTAGCAGGGCTAATTTCAATACTATATAGGGATGTTCAGGGCATCGTTCAAATTGAATTTTGATATCTCTGAGGAGGGAAATTCCACAGTCTCTCTGGGCAACCCTACCCAGTGCTTAATCATCCTCATGGGCATTTTTTTCTTTATATAGAGACAGAATTTCCCTGTTAAAGCTTCTGACAGTTGCCTTTTGTCCTTTCTCTGTGCATCATTCTGTAAGAGCCTGGTTCCATCTCCTTTATAACTCCTTTCCCAGTTACTCCCACTTCGTGGTATCATTAACTGACTCACCTTCTTTTAAGGGTCAGCATGAGTTGGCTGCTTATTTCTTACCTCTCTGCTGATCTCAGAGCAGAAGAATGCTGTATTATTTCATCTGTACAGGTCCTCTACACACCACAGGCATTTCAGAATGCATCAGACACTCCTGTATAAAAAATATCCTATCATAAAGAATTCGTTTTCCCTTCTGCCACAAGATTTCAAACTTCGCCTTCTGCTAATGTTAGGAGAGTTACTAAACAGGACTGGTCATGCCTTGGATGTGTAGTAGAGAGGTGAAACCAACTCTCCTCCTTTGTCATGGGGCTGAAGCAACAGCTTTGAAGTCAAATGTATAATCACACTGTTTAAAGGTCCTATTGGTTACTGTCAAGTGGAGACAAGAATTGATTACCCCAGAAGTTACAACAATTATCTGTACCATATTTGTCTTTTCTTTCTTCGGTTAAGAAAGACAGCATTACAAGACTGCATTCCACAGTTACTGTAGTAAACTGTTTCTTAGGAACGCAATGCTAATTTCGATGTCAGAATTGTTTATAGAGCATAAATTGGAGTTTTCATTTGAATGAGGATTTGCTTGCATTTTACAGAAAAATACTTCCCTTAAATTGCACCTATCAGCCCTGACTTTAGCGTAATTTTTGTGGGGGAGGAAAAGAGCTGGGGGAATAAAGTATTGCTGGTAGAATTTCCTAGCAATTTGGCAATCAATTGGGGAAACACAAATTACTTTAAATGCATCTGAATGAAATATTTTGACTTCAATTCACATTTCAACTTCTTCTTGGGAGTCTGAATTACCATGGCTTAGGTTGGAAAGGGAAAGAATCAACCTTAGTGAACTTCTAGACTGTAAGATTGTGTACTATCAGTTGTACCTTGAAAGCTGGTATCACAACAGATCTGCTTTCATTATACGTCATTAGATTGGAATCAGCTTTGGTCTCTGAAAGATATAATGACAGACCCACTCATCCACAAACCTACTCAGTTACTCCTACTAGCACTGACTGTTGTAGTTACCATTTTTTTGAAGTTCCCTTCAAATTTTAACACTGAAATAGACATGCACTGAAATAGATATATAGTATTTTAACTGTGGGAAAGAAAACAACAGTTGGCCTCTGCATGCAGACCAGCTCCTTTTCTGCTGTCATTCACATACGGCTCCTGCCACAACCATCACCCACACACCCGCAAAATGCAGGACTGAGTCTCCCACAGTCTACAACCTGTTCTGTCACTGAAGAGCATTTGATTTGCTCACTCAGCCTAATATATATACTTTTTTTTTGTAATAAAACCTATGAAAATAGCTAGTATATAAAAATAGGTATATCCTCCAGGCAAGGAAAGAACATTGTCTGAAGGAGATTTTTAATGCCATGTTAGCTGCACAACACTCACTCAAATGGTTAATGATGTCTGGCAGTGTTAAGTAAAACTTGATTCATTTTCTTTTATCCAGCCAGGAACACCTTGGATATATAATTTAAAAAATAACTTCAATGTTTTCTCACATTTACATAGGGCAAGATATCTGGTCTCAAAACTTTTCCGTAATAGACTGAATAGAGAGAAAACACACAGGAAAGAAAGATGTGCCATTCTCTGGTTGTTGCTGTTTGGTTGGTTGTTTTTTGGGGGTGTTTTTGTTTGCTTTTGGCTTCTCTTCCTGCAGCTCTGTTATCAAATTACAATTCCTATTCTGTTTTTACAACACTGTGCAGCTACTGAGACAGTGTATTAAACCAGGGTAAAACCATCATAATTCCGTTCTGAATGAAGCCAACAGTGGTTACAGGATGCTTCAAATAAATTAGACAGAATTGTAGCAGGCAGAGGCTTAGCGCAAGAGCTATGAAGAACATAAAAAACTCCTCTGTAAAGTGCAATTAGAAAGTCTGAACCCATTTACCTTAAAGCATGTAAGTTCAACAACAAACTAAACTGGGAGTTACTGTTCTCTTTGATGTGTGATACAAGAAATAAGTGCCATCAGATGAAACAGAGAGGCAGCAAGCCAAAAGCTGCTCACAGGAGCCAATTTTTCAACCCCTGTTTGACATCCTAAGTTTAAAGTGAAACAGTAGTGAACTTCCAAGAGCAAGTTGGTTATTTACACAATCTTCAGAAACATCTAAAGTAAAAAAATTGTAGAGGAATCACAGCTTGTCAAGGCTAGAAGAACACCACTGCTTGTAGCAGGCGGTAATAACTTTTACTACCCTGTATGATAAACAAGCAGACTTTCAGGCACACACACTTGGCTTCCTAAGATAAAGAGGCAAGCTACTTCAGAACTGAAAAAGAGCTTCTTTTTTTTCCACAAAAGTTCAACCATTTGTTCGTATCAGTTAGATAGAAGATATTATAGCTTTCTGAGAATTTATAATAGTCAACTACAACAATAACAAAAAAGGAAGGAATGTAAGACTTGACTCCTCAGTCACTGATATTTCAAGCATAATTTAACATGGAACAGCCATGTTAAATGGGTGCAAAAGGAAATGCCTTCATTTTGAGTTGCAATTTTAGCAACACAAACTATGCACACATCTTACCAGCTGCAACCATTTCTTTCTTCTGGAATTTCAGTGCAAGATCCTCCTGAAAACCTCAGTAATCTTCCTCCCCTTTCCAGCAAAGAATTATTGGCTCATTTTTAAGTAATTTCCATAAGTAGACTGGTAAACAGGACATGAGCTTTCTTAACTGTGGAAGAAGTTAAAACTAGCACTTTGTTAAACCCACCAGAACTTATTAAAAGTTTGACAAGAAGAATTTCAGTGCTCTTCCTTCATTGCTTCCCATAGGAGAGGCCATGCTGCTCGTATTGTAGGAGTAAAACCTATCTTACAAAGGTCATTGATCCTGTCATTACTAATCAGTTCTGAATTTCAACCAGAAAGCAAATACAGAGGTACATCACATAACTCATCTTCTACATTTGTATCATCTTCACTTGTATCAAATATTTGCTAAGAGGTGGAAGTGGGAGGAATCCACTGAGACTGAAAGGAAGCCAGAAATAAATCCAGTTACTGCTTCCTGACCCCAGTAATTTATTTTTTTTTTTCTCTTTAACCTGGCTGAGCCTCGAGTTTTGAGACAGGACATCTCATCTTTGCCTCTAAACAAACTCAGTGGTATACCACCAGGGAACTAACTCAGCCACTGTTGTGGCAAAACATGAGCTACACAGCATAAAAGCCAAGAGAGCAGAAAAGCATTTCCAACTTCAAAGTTCTCACTTTTGGAAAATTCTAAAACTAGTGATAGCTATGGGGTGAGAATACCAGGTAACTAGTTTTACAAGGACTTCTGATCTGCATTGGGCCTTTAAATAAATGGGAACCATATCCAGGCTAAGCTTCCAAAGCACATTCTTTACACTGAGGCCAGGCCTTCTGAGCTCTGCCCACTGGGAGAAGAGAATTGGATTGAGAAAATACTGCCAGTATGAGCTTGGGTGTGAGCTGCCTTCAAATCTGTTCTTGCTGGAGGAAGAAAATACACAGCTGTAGCCAATTCATGAAAACTCAGCCTTGGATAGGATGCCAGGGCTGTAAGCAGTAGGTCTTTGCTGTTCACTTCTCCTTGTACTTGATCCTTCCCCTTCTTTCCTATTTTATCTTTTTGTGTGTGGATATTCTAACTCAGTGATGGGGTCTGATCACTGTATGTAGCTCATCCTGTAGAGAAATCAAGAAGGAACAAGGGAAGACCCCACTGGTCAAACTAAAGAGAAATGTGAGAGCCACCAGTTAGGAGGCTGCTCACACAAAGTGCTTCTGCACACAGAGCGTGTGGTGTGCAGGAAAGGAAGGGCTGGAAGAAAGAAGTGGTCATCCTGGAAGTGAAAATCTTGGCTAGATGAAAGATCTGTAAAGTTGGTGTCCTTCTGCTATTGATTAGTAACTCCCTATGCAGATTATCAGAAACTTTCAGTTTATTGTATCTAGTCAATGTGAATATATTTTTTTCCTGCACAAAATAATTTTCTTTAGTACTCCAACCAATATGCTAGGAACTGAAGGAGAGAAGATACAAGAAAAAAAAAAAGTCATCTCTTTACATTGCCTTCACCACTGAATGAACTGTCTTAGCAGATTAAAGTTATGCAGTTTGTATTGCTGCCATCCCTGAACTCATCACATTTGCTCTTATACACAAGGCACTGAAGCATACCATCTTTTTTAAAAAGCAGTAGAAGGTGGGCTGTGCCTCCTTGAGCCACCAAAGAAAGCTCTCAGCTTTATTCAGGAGGTGAAGTTCGGGGTAACTTTAAGCCTCCCTGAGGCTGCCCAAACGTGCAAACAGGCACAGATGTAGCATGAGCACTACTCCTGCCAGTCCGAGCTGCTGGGGGGGGACACATCCTATAGGATTGTCCTCACTGTGCACTGATTGATCCTCATGCTGAAAAACCACGCCCTAGGGTGTATTAGCATCTCCTGTGTATGAATGGACACAGCACTCTGTAGTGCCATAGCTTCACTTCAGCTCTCGGGGAGAGAAGGGATAACGCTGCCGTGGCACTGAAGGGTTTCTCCCCTGCTGGGTGACACAGAGCAGATGCTCAGTGCTCGCAAGAGAGAAGGGGCATGAGCTCATGCTTCTGGTTAATCTATGTGTTCAAAGACTTCCAGTTTGCACAGCTTTGTGTCGCATTTCAAAGCCTGTCCAGATGGTGTCTGGTTTCATTTGCAACATTACAAGGTGCACATGAATAGATACAAGTAAACACGGGAGATCAGTGAATATATATATGCACACAATACAGAGCATAAGATGTTGGCTATGTTCAATATTTTATTTGCACAGATTAAAGAAATCATAGTACTGATATACCGAGGGCCATTCTACTAGACATTTCAAAGGGAATTATGAGCATTCAGAATGTTTCTGGAAGATAGACTTGTTTCTAGCAAGCCAATGGGACTGGGAGAAACTTTTAAAATGTCCAACCACTGCACAGCAAAAACAGCAACATCCAGTACAACAGAAAGATGGTTTCAAAGTGCTCTTTGCTCTCCACTCCTTGACCAAATATTCCTTACAAGATGATGCAGGTTGTTGCCGAGGAAGTTACTGATAAAGTTCAATGTAAGTTAGAAATTCGACAGCTGTTTATCTGCTGCTCCGATGGACTGATACTTGAGTAGTACCTGCTTAATGACCTGCTCGTTCACTGAACTCTAGTATCAGGCCTGCCTCAATAACTTGGGAACTTGAAGATTTCTACTGATCCTCACCTTCTTCAACCAAATTTCTAGCTTCCTGCCTTCCACAGCATGGTCCCTCAGCTAATTTCACTTTTTCCTCCCGAAAATTCTCCCATCCTCCTATCCTGTTTTCTCCCCTGTCCTCAGACACAGCTCTGCTAAGACAGGACATTCAATCATTCTACTTTATTCAGTGCTGCTGAGCTGGACCTTCAGTTTGCACTTTTCTATCCCATTTGACCTATGAAATACTGTTTGCAAGTATTATTTTTAAGAAAATGGTATTACTTGAATTATCAAGGTAGAGGTTGGTTAATACAGAAAAGACTTCTGTCTAAGCTGCCATTTAAATTTTTGACACTGTGTTACCTGAACTAGATGTTTTCAAAAGTCATGGAGATACATTTTGCACTCTGTCAAAAAGCTTTCACCTATGTTTCACCCTACCAGAAAGACAATGACACTGTTTAATATCTATTGCTGAGAGACATCCAAGAGGTTCTTCTAAATCATCTCCATTGCCATTTGTCTCAAAATGCTTACAGATAAGAATCAATTAGCAAATCATGATAGAAATTGTCTAAGCATAAAATAGTTGGGGGAAAAAATTTTGCGTGCTCCTCTTCACTGCATAATTCAAGCCTAGATTTTCAAAGATTCTCAACTCTAAGCAGCCAAAATGCCTTTTCAGAATGTGAGAAGACTGTCTGCTTGTATCTAATTGTTGTGACAAAATTGTAACAGCAAAATTTTAAGATCTGACTTGCTTCTTCGGTACGAATTTGTGCATCTTAAGGAGAGAAAAATATTTCATTACTCTACTAATGTGATTAAATATATTTATATATAAAGAATATAAGCATGTATGTGTGTAAGTATATATAATCAAATCTATACACTGATCACAGTAAAAACATTCTGCCTTTATTTCCATTAAGAGCCAAATTGAACTTCTTGTAGGAAAAAAACAGTTTATGCCATGAGTATCCAGCCTTTTTTCTTGCCTGGACTGCACTGAGCAAAGAGGAATTGTCCAGGGCCGCATATATATGTTTGTCACTCCAAAAGTAATGCCTCCCATTTATTTCCATAGAAACTACGACAGACACAAAGAGCACAACACTACTTGATAGCGCAAAGTCTCAGCTACAAAACACGGTCACTACCATTAGCTAAGCATTTTCACCTGTGATGAACAAGAGCCTGCATGCCATGCTAGTAACAACCTGCAGTGGTGACAAAGGGTCACCTCTGCTGAAATGCATCACCCACTACCTCACTGCGCTCACATCCACTCCTTGATCTCCATAAACATTCAGCAAGCATCAGTGGAATGTCAGTGAGTGCCATTTTTTCTGCATGGAAGAATTCAATGCCACACCTTTGCTTCATATGCACTTCCATATGCTTCCATATGCACTTCTGACTTTTGTCAGACTGACCCTCTGCTGCCATCTGTCACATGGCAACAAAACGTAATGGATTACTGGCAGGAAGGTTCAGCCTTAACTGCCATACCACCAACATTCACCTCTGATGTCATGGGCCAGCATCATAAAATATGAGGCATTACTTTCAGAGCAGCCCTCATTAAATATGTATTATCATTAATGTGCATAAATAACAAAGCTTAATTTTTTTTTTTTTTTTTTTTTTTAATTAAAACTCTTCCAGGGCAGATGGCACAGGGCAGGGGGGAGCTGCACTGTGGGTTGTGCTTGGTCACATGCAGCCCAAGGGTGCAAGTTGGTCTTGCCTAGTTTATTCCTAATACCAATCAATTCTCACTTTCTATAATCAAGCAAAATCCATAAGAGCTTTTTTAAAAGTCTATTTACGCTTGTCCTCTAAACTATGTTTCTGGTGAATAATCTTGTGGAAGGAAATAATGATTGCTTGGGAAAAAAGAAAAAAAAAAAAGAAAAAAAAAGATCTAAAAGATTTTCTTTGGGCTGGAGACATAATGTAATTTAAGTACAGCTTAAGGCTGTTCCAGATTTGGTGATGTTGAGGTACTCAAGCAGCTAACCATGCCAAGAGCTTCTGTTTACTGAAGGAGACTAATTATATGAAGTTAACAGAGAAAGCAAAAGGTCAAGGCCAAAGGCTAAAAATGTAGATTTTAAATTTTACTAAAAACCTTCCCAACTGGAAAAATGAGGCTGAAGGGTAAAAGAGGGCACTCTGAACTTCCTTGTTAATATTTTACTCATGAGACATTTCTGAAAATGTAGCAGGTGGATTGCAGACAAGACTTCTCTGATGTCTGTGGGAGGAACCATACTTTGACTGTGGTTGATGATCACCTCTGCCCTAGTATGACTAGGTTTTGTTTTGCAGTGCATTCATGGAAAATTGTATGAATTTAGGATTTCTCCTGCTCAGTATGAGCAGAAACTGGGACTTCTACGTAGTTCAGATATCTAAACCCAGGCAGCTATTTTAGCTATGTCAGATGAAGCACTAGCCTGGCAGCTGCTAAACCTCACAGGCCACTCTCCTCCATGAAGGCCTCAGTTAAGTGGATATTCTCCAAGCATGTCTAAGCCATACCATTTGCAACCCCTTATTTCAGAGTGTTGCTTTGAATAAGAGAAATGTTATTTGTCTTTTTTTTTATGGTAAACAATAGTCAGAGCACATGTCAAAAATTCACATATACTGAGAATTATACACATAACTGGGATTGCCCTGACCTAAGTGCAACACCTTGCACTTGATCTAGTTGAACCTCATTAGGTTTTCATGGGCCCACTTTTCAAGCTTTCAAGAAGGGATGGCATCCCTTCTTTCTGTTATATCAACTGTACCCTTCAGCTTGGTGTCACCAACAAACTTGCTGAGAGTGCACTTGATCCCATTATGGAAATCATTGATAAAGTTGTTGAAGAGCACAGGTATCAAGACAGATGCCCTGAAGACACCACAGAATAGCTCACTGCAGTGCCATCACAGGTATACACTAGTTTGCTTTCATGCAAAGTGATTAAATTGCTGTCCATTTCCTTATTTTTCAGATCTATCTCCTAATGTGTACCAGCAGATTGCAAGCAGTGTACGCAGAGCATTCCAGCCTATTCTGGTAGTAATAAGAGTGCAGCGTAAGGGACAAATTATTGTTGTTAGAAGTGGGGAATAATTCATAGGAAGATATGTTTTTCTTGGATTGGAAATTTTTATTTATGTTGTGGGGTTTTTTTTCTGATTGCTGCATTGCATTTTGCTAACTTCACAAATACGACCGTTATGACTATGATACAAATTACTAAGCTAATAAAAATGTTTATCCTCCTTAAACAGCTATCTTTCCACAATATATCATATAGAACGTTATCTCCAGTCACAGCTGAGAACAGATTTAGACATATAACAAGATAAAATCATCTTCTAAATTTTCTATTAAACTAAACTGTCCTGGCAGGGCTGGCAGACTTCCCAAAATGAGCAATCCATCATCTACTTCAAATGATATTATTATTTGTATTTCCAGTCTTTACTTCCCTAATCCCATTATTTTTCACTGCAATCTTTTCACTGCTAAAATAATAATTAATTAAAAAGAAGGATGAAGAAAGAGGCACATGTTTGTTGCCCCATTAATACTGGAAATGGTCTTCATTGATAGGTATTTTTGTGCACATCAGTGCTTTTAGACCAAAAGTATATCTTCATCTTTAAAAACATCAGCTCATGGTGCATGATTCTGTGGCATGAATCTGTTCAAAAAAATGCATTATGCACCATATGGTTTCCAGCATGCCAAAAATGGAGCCAATCATTGCTGATCTGAGACATGATCAAAGAGGAGATCCCTGTGTTGACTTTGTGAAGCTCCTGCAAAGTTTGAAAAGTCTTCTACAGTTTGAAAACAAATAAGAAAATATGAATACAATAATTATTTCCACATAGTCTGGCAAAAAATACTTTGTTCAGCACGCCAGCTTTAACATGCCATCATCCACTAGCAGAGAATGCCAGTAGTAATATTCATAAGAAGCCAAGACAAATAATTTCATTGCTCTGTGACCCAAGCCCACATCCATCACTGAGGCCTGAGACTAATTTAAATAGGCACTGAATCATTCTAAAGATCTGATGCATCTAATTAAACAGTCGCAAAGATGGCCTCAGAGGAAAGAAAAATCTCTGCACTATTATTACCCCCACCACAGGTGTAGACAGTGGGTACTGTGTGACAGTGTGACAGGACCTCAAATGCCCTCCTTGTCAAGGGTGGCAATTTTGGCACAGACAAACAGCTGAAGGATATAAGAGCTCTCATACCTGCAGTCTGATGCACAGTCTGAATACTCCCTTGTCAGCCTCTGAATGCTGGGTTTGTACAATTGACTTCTGAATGGTGTAAGATTGGGCTTAGTTTTATTTCTACCAGAAACCCTCTTAATTTTGAAGAAGTTTTTTTTGTTATGGGTTACAAAAATGCAAGAGTTCTTCTCCCTGCAGAAACATACTGCGTTTGGCTGGCACAATGAAAGCAAAGGGATAAAGTACCAAACATATACAATAAAAAAAAAGGAGTGTTTTCTTATCCCTTTGAAAAGTGTTTTGTTTGTGTTCACCTCTGACAAAGTCATCTATATTTCTTTTACTCACAGAACAAACAAACAAACCACAAAGCACAAAACTGCCCCAACTATAAAAGCCTGTGCTATTAAAAGCTCTACAGAGGTCTAAATAGTGAAAGAATCTTTATGATGTCTGCAGCATTTCAGATAAAACGTTGTTACTTCCATGCCTTTCATGTCCCAGCTTCCTAAAAATGAACTAAAATAGCTTCATATATTACTGGACTGGGATTTTTTTTGTTTGTTTTTCATTGAAACGAACTCCTCTGCCTCTGTCTATGAAGACTATTGATACACTGACCTCCCTTTGGTATGGGGTTTTCCAGGACTAACAGAATATGTCATATCTGAAGACCTGACTGACTCAGGGGTAATTTAACAGTGATGTGTATTGCAGCCTATGATCTATAAGCAATAACACAAAGTAGAAACAGCAAATAATCATGGATCCTAAAGGTTAGCCCTCATTCAGAACCAGATAAAGTAACGATGACTCAAAGCCATACTGCACCGTGTATTCAAACTACTAAAGTGCAAAGGACAAAAAAGAAAAATCCCCCAAAACTGAGCCAGCAATAAGTGGTCGTGCTTAACTATGGAGTAAAATGCATGACTGAAGCATAGAAACACAGATGTCGATGGGAGGTACAAAGCCATTCAAAGAAGTGAGTTCCAGAGTGACACCATAAGGCTATAATTGTGTTGTATAAACACCTGCTTGTGGTTCCAATGAACTCTGCTCACTTGACAGGCAAATGCATTAGATCTTAAGAAGGAAATCATTAAAAAAGTAGAGCAGCCATTTCATCTGAAAGAAATCAGTTTAAAATAATTTTGGGGGATGATCACATCAGCAGTCTGCCCTTTCTATACTTCAAGGCAAGAAACGTATTTATTTAAAAATCTTATCTGAGTACTCTAGCTTTGTCAGAGATAAGAAATTAACACACATTAAGAAGCAGGAAATTGTCCCTATGTTACAAGCCAAAGTCAAGAAAAAGGCTTTCCTTCAGATCCTCAAGACCAATCTGTGCTTGTAGCAAAAAAGGTAAAAAAAAAAAAAAAAAAAAAGAAGTATCTCCTGCCTGCCTTCTGAAGCAGAAATGTTCCCTTTATGATGCTTCTGGGTTCTCAGGGATGAAGCCAGGGATATGCACCTACTCCAAGGAGAGACATCACCTCATAGAGCAGCCATCAGAAATCATTTACCAGCTGAAGTTCAAACTACAAGTTAGTAATGAAAAGTGGCAATGTGAACGGTTTTCTGCACTGTCTTAATTATGCTCCCAAGTCTGACGGCACGCAAAAATTACCTTCCTTCAGACCTGAGTCAAGACAAAAGGCAATGTTTCCAATATACCATGAAGAGCTGTTATCTTATGCACTCACAGATAGACATGTCATGTTCTTGACCGACCACACCCTGATGGCACACAGGTGCTCTCGAAGGGGTCTTTTCCCTTCCCCATTTCCTTGGGCTATTTCTGATTGAAAATTGGGTAAAATACAGACATTGCCCTGGGAGCTGGAAGCAACAACAGGTGCACACACGTCTTGCACTGCTTGCAGACTTTTTACATGGACCCAGAAAGTTTAATATGCAGTACTGGCCTCAAAACTTGAGCAGTAACTAGAAAATCATAGGATCATAGAATCGTTTGAGCTGTAAGGGACCCCATAAGGTCATCCAGTTCAACTCTCCTGCAATGAACAGGGGCAAAATGCAGAATTTATCACCTTCATTTTCACTTGGGGAAATGGTTTTTATTCCAGGCAAGTACTACCCAACCAGAAAGGCCAGAACTGCAGTTAACTCCTGGCAATACATGACTGTATTATCAGAGAAATGACGACCTACTCACCCCAGTCGTCAAGCCATTAGTAGACTGAGCCTGGTTATGGGCACAGGATTTCTGTTCTTCGAGCACTCCTAAGCCACAAGCACAACACCCTTTTTTGAGGACAGCTGCGAGGGGATATTACACTGAGATAGCAGATACAACCATAAAGGCACTTCAGTTAGATGCCTCACAGACTTTTTCCATCCCATATCCCAAGCAGAGATAAGGCAACCCCTTATTGCTCCTTATTAGAGGCTTAGCTTCCGAAGAGGTAGGTCGATCCTAAGTGCATAACATTCACAAATGCCACTTACACTTCTTCCCCTGAAGCATGCTGACTGGTGTAAATCCTACTGTTAACCCATACATCACATAGGGACCTTCAGTTCCCAATTAGGTAGGATGGGTGGGGAGGTCAGGGTGTCCCTACAGAGAGTGCTACTGAACAAGCACAAACTGCTCAACGTAAATCTGTACAGCTCATGGCACGGAGATTCCTAAAGGGTGAATTAATTCAAATCTTATGCATGAATAACTTGCTTTTACTACCCTTGATCATTCATCTTGTAAATAGCATCGCTTCTGACTTCTGAGCCGAAAGTGTGCAAATGTTTCTAAGTAGTCCCTCCCATCTGATGTAAATGTTTCAAGAGATACCGAGTATAAAATACTCTTTTACAATTTGTTTAGAATGTTCTAAAACATTTTGTAGAGTCAAAGCACTACAAGGACATTTCACACATTTGAAAAACGTAATTAACTTCCAGCGACAAAGTAAATCACTAAAAAAATGTTTTTCTTCTCTTAGTTTCATTGAGTTCTCCAATGTAGTATGTCTACACTGGGAGCTGCTAATTACTAACATCATTTTCAAGCATAATTAATGTTTTTAGACACATCCAGCTGCTAATTCTATCATCGAATTCTTCTCATTAATGGTATCTATAAAGGCAATTTCAAATATAGAATTAAGTGGAAGGTTTTAACAGCTTGTAAGTGTGCGTGCTTGATATTCTTAGCTGCAGAAAGGAAATCACTGATAGGGACAGCATCAGTTATACTGAAAAAAAAAAAAAGCACCTAACTGGCTGTAAGCAGAGCCATATAAAAAAGCTCCTTTAAGTCAATAGTCCCTATGATCCTTCCTTTCATTCAAAAATTGTATTTTTGTGCAGACTGTTTTGCTTTTACAATAGCAGGGTTTAGCAATTAGTCATGTAACCATTCAAATAAGAATGCTACAGTTTGAATATTGGTTGTAAATCTTTCAGAGTGATAAATGAAAGATAATAACCCCTTGATCAATGTAATGTTTATTTATTCATCCGGGAACATGGCGAGGATACCACAGGCAACAACGCCGCCTGGAGAACATGGATTTCACATAAACTGTTCTGGCAGAAACACGCATTTAAATAATCAACCAAATCACCACCTCGCTATTTCTAGCTTAAAAGAAAAACAATAAACAAAAAAAAAAGAGAACTGAAACATAAGACCTGAACAAATGAGCAATCCAGAAGTTAATCTATTGGATGTCTATAGCAGCCTCAACATCTGTCCCTGTTTGCAAAAGTAGCAACACTCAGCACTGACAATGCAATGTCCATCTACAAATGGACTGACTGTACTTGTACCATGAGACCTCCTCATGGCTGCAGTCAGTTTGTTCCATCAGCAACAGTGTAACATCCTGCAAAGCGCTACACGGAGAGGTGAAGTTAGCATGAAGCGACTGACCAAACTACAGCATAAATCAAGCAGGTTTTTCCATTGAGTGCTAATATTTTGGTGTATAATCCAAGCAGAAGTGACCGGGGCAGGATGCAGTTTAATGTAAACCATTTGGAGTGAAAGGTGTGATTTTGCCTAGTGAGATCTCCCCCTCGCAGTCCAGCTCACAGACAGAGTCAGTGGCAACCTCAGGGTCGGGGGAGATCTGGGACATCCTATCAAAAGGGTCCTGCCGGTTCTCCTCACAGTCAACCACATTTGGGATCATGTTCACATAAGCAGTCACTATCTCCTTATGGAAAAGGGTGTCCTGGTTGTACGAGATGAGCTCATTGCTTATATTAACGGTCTCCACTGGAGTGCTCGAGCAAAACTGGCCACATCCCAGGAGGTTGGAGAAGACCTTCCTGAAGTCAGCATTGAAGGCATAGATGATGGGGTTGAGTGAGGAGTTGGCCCATCCAAACCAAACGAAGATATTGAAGGTGGTCTCGCTGACGCAGGGGAGCCCAGCCCGGGGGTTGCTGGGTGGGCTCTCGCAGAAGGGCACCATGCAGTTCAGAATGAAGAAGGGCAGCCAGCAGCAGACAAAGACGCCCATGATGATGGAGAGAGTCTTCAGCACTTTGGTTTCTTTCCTGATGGAGGACTTGAGGCTGGTGTGATGGTGGCAGTCAACGTGGTTGCTGCGGCAGCTCTGCGCGTGCTCAGCCGCCCGCTCCAGCGAGGAGATGCGACGGATCTGCACCTGGGCAATGCGGTAGATCCGCGTGTAGGTGACAATCATGATAGCCACGGGGATGTAAAAACTGATCAGGGAGGAAGAAATAGCATAAGTCCTGTTGAGGCTGGAGTCGCAGCTCCCTGATGGCCCAGGGACAGTGTTGTTGCTGCCATAGGTGCCGTCGGAGGGCGTCATTGCTGCCAGTGCCACCCATGTGGTGCTCATGTCCTCTGCCCAGGTGGTGAAACCACCCGCTGCCTCCCAGCCAGTACCGAACCCATCCTCAATGTCCCCAGTGGCAGCAGCAGTGGCAACATCCCCACCTCTGTGCCAGTTGAGCTGGACTGGGATGAAGGAGATAAGCACAGACAGTGCCCAGGCCACTCCAATCATCACTAGGGCCAGCCTCTGGGTCATCTTCCTCTCGTACCGGAAAGGGCTGGAAATAGCCCAGTACCTGTCCACGCTAATCACGCACAGGTTAAGGATGGAGGCCGTGGAGCACATGATATCGAAGGCCACCCAGATGTTGCAGAAAGCCCCGAAGGGCCAGTACCCGGCCACCTCAGCTACCGCCTTCCAGGGCATGACCAGCAGAGCCACCAGCAGGTCGGAGACGGCCAGCGACACGATGAAGATGTTGGTGACCTTGCTCCGCAAGTGCCGGTAGCGGACGATGGCCGCGCACACCAGCACGTTCCCAAAGAGCGTCCAGAGGATGAGCAGGGCGAGCAGGCTGCCCGCCGCCACCTGCGCAGCCCCGGGGGCGCCCGCCTGCCCTCTCGCCCCGCCGGGGGGTCCCGCCGGGGGCGGCAGAGGGCTGCGGTCGCCCCGCAGCATGGCTGGCGGCTCCCGG